>CM065708.1:40252787-40259304 GCA_017654935.2 Phymorhynchus buccinoides
CAGGACGTTCCAGGTGCTTCACTTGTTGGACTTTGACTCTGTGCGTCGCTGTATGAGTGTCATCGTCAAAAATGAACAGGGTGAGTGCTTTTTAAAGTGTGAGTGAGTGTGTGTGTGTGTGTGTGTGTGTGTGTGTGTGTGTGTGTGTGTGTGTGTGCATGCATGTGCACATGATTTCTAGATATAGACTTTACAAATGTTCCTTTTATAAAAAAAATACTTGACCCCACATTAAGTCAAACTGATTTTTGAAGATGCACTGTATGTTGTTCATTTGGTCCTAAGGATGGACAGGTTGTTTTGCTTCTTATAGTCGTTGATTATTTGACACAAAACATCCGTTGGAAGTAAAACTTTGAAGATGGCTGTTATTAGCTGTTGGTAATTCATAATTCTTTGTTCGTTGATGAATTAAAACATACTGTTTGGTTACAGTTTATAATTCTTTGTTCGTTGATGAATTAAAACATACTGTTTGGTTAGTTTATAATTCTTTGTTCGTTGATGAATTAAAACATACTGTTTGGTTAGTTCATAATTCTTTGTTCGTTGATGAATTAAAACATACTGTTTGGTTACAGTTTATAATTCTTTGTTCGTTGATGAATTAAAACATACTGTTTGGTTACAGTTCATAATTCTTTGTCCATTGATGAATTAAAACATACTGTTTGGTTAGTTCATAATTCTTTGTTCGTTGATGAATTAAAACATACTGTTTGGTTACAGTTCATAATTCTTTGTTCGTTGATGAATTAAAACATACTGTTTGGTTACAGTTCATAATTCTTTGTTCGTTGATGAATTAAAACATACTGTTTGGTTACAGTTCATAATTCTTTGTTCGTTGATGAATTAACATAGTGTTTGGCTACAGTTCATAATTCTTTGTTCTTTGATGAATTAACATAGTGTTTGGTTACAGTTCATAATTCTTTGTTCGTTGATGAATTAACATAGTGTTTGGCTACAGTTCATAATTCTTTGTTCGTTGATGAATTAACATAGTGTTTGGTTACAGTTCATAATTCTTTGTTCTTTGATGAATTAACATAGTGTTTGGTTACAGTTCATAATTCTTTGTTCGTTGATGAATTAACATAGTGTTTGGTTACAGTTCATAATTCTTTGTTCTTTGATGAATTAACATAGTGTTTGGTTACAGTTCATAATTCTTTGTTCGTTGATGAATTAACATAGTGTTTGGCTACAGTTCATAATTCTTTGTTCGTTGATGAATTAACATAGTGTTTGGCTACAGGTGAAATCTACTTACTGTGCAAAGGAGCAGAGGTGGCCATATTTGACAAAATCTCACTGTCAGAGCTAGACTCCATTCCATCTGCCCAAAACCATGTGGACCAGTTAGCCAAAGTGAGTGTGTGTGTGTGTGTGTCTGTGTGTGTGTGTCTGTGTGTGTGTGTGTGTGTGTCTGTCTGTCTGTCTGTCTGTCTGTCTGTCTGTCTGTCTGTTTGTGTGCGCCTGTGTGTGTGTGTGTCAAGTCAAGTCAAGTCAAAATGATCTTCATTGAGGAAAAAAGGAATAAGCTTAAAAGGCTTTTTTACATCCTGTCCTCAAGAGAACAAAATAACAACAAAGAATATGTATGTGTATGTGTGTGTGTGTATGTGTGTGTGATATATAGAGAAAGTGTATGTGTGTTTGTAAGTAAATTTGGATGTGCATGTGTGTGTACGTACGTACCTAATGACTAAAACTTTTTAAAGTTTGTGTGTAAATGTACATGTGTGTGTATTTAGGGGGAGAGTGGTGCATAGTTGCTGTATGCTTGTGCCCATGCATACATCTGTGTGTCTGTATCTGTCTGTCTGTCTGCATCTCTCTTTGTCTGTCTGTTTGTTGTTTATTTGTCTGTGTGTCTGCATCTCTCTTTGTCTGTCTATCTGTGTGTCTGCATCTCTCTTTATCTGTCTGTCTGTGTGCATCTCTCTTTGTCTGTCTGTTGTCAATCAGGTTTTGATTTAGAAAAAAATATTTATATTTATTTTGTATGAAATATTTTGTGTGTGTGTTTGTATTGTGAGTAATACTAGTAGTTTTTTTAAATTTTGTGTTTGTATTGTGAATAATATTTAATTTTAATTTTGTGTTTGTCTGTTTCAGTTAGGGTTACGAACACTGGCTGTAGCTCACAGAAAATTCACAGCGGAGGAATACGAACGAGTGAACCGGTTACTGACTGAAGCCAAGACGTCGCTGAGTGACAGAGAGAAAAAGGTACACAACTAAGCAAAAGACGTCGCTGAGTGACAGAGAAAGGTACATAACTAAACGAAAGACGTCACTCAGTGACAGAGAAAGGTACATAACTAAACGAAAGACGTCACTCAGTGACAGAGAAAGGTACATAACTAAACAAAAGACGTCACTGACAGAGAAAGGTACACAACTAAACAAAAGACGTCACTCAGTGACAGAGAAAGGTACACAACTAAACAAAAGACGTCACTCAGAGACAGAGAAAGGTACACAACTAAACAAAAGACGTCACTGACAGAGAAAGGTACACAACTAAACAAAAGACGTCACTCAGTGACAGAGAAAGGTACACAACTAAACAAAAGACGTCACTCAGTGACAGAGAAAGGTACACAACTAAACAAAAGACGTCACTCAGTGACAGAGAAAGGTACACAACTAAACAAAAGACGTCACTCAGTGACAGAGAAAGGTACACAACTAAACAAAAGACGTCACTCAGTGACAGAGAAAGGTACACAACTAAACAAAAGACGTCACTGAGTGACAGAGAAAGGTACACAACTAAACAAAAGACGTCACTCAGTGACAGAGAAAGGTACACAACTAAACAAAAGACGTCACTGACAGAGAAAGGTACACAACTAAACAAAAGACGTCACTCAGTGACAGAGAAAGGTACACAACTAAACAAAAGACGTCACTGACAGAGAAAGGTACACAACTAAACAAAAGACGTCACTGACAGAGAAAGGTACACAACTAAACAAAAGACGTCACTCAGTGACAGAGAAAGGTACATAACTAAACAAAAGACGTCACTGACAGAGAAAGGTACACAACTAAACAAAAGACGTCACTGACAGAGAAAGGTACACAACTAAACAAAAGACGTTGCTCAGTGACAGAGAAAGGTACACAACTAAACAAAAGACGTCACTGACAGAGAAAGGTACACAACTAAACAAAAGACGTCGCTCAGTGACAGAGAAAGGTACACAACTAAACAAAAGACGTCACTGACAGAGAAAGGTACACAACTAAACAAAAGACGTCACTGACAGAGAAAGGTACACAACTAAACAAAAGACGTCAGTGACAGAGAAAGGTACACAACTAAACAAAAGACGTCACTGACAGAGAAAGGTACACAACTAAACAAAAGACGTCACTGACAGAGAAAGGTACACAACTAAACAAAAGACGTCACTGACAGAGAAAGGTACACAACTAAACAAAAGACGTCACTCAGTGACAGAGAAAGGTACACAACTAAACAAAAGACGTCACTGACAGAGAAAGGTACACAACTAAACAAAAGACGTCACTGACAGAGAAAGGTACACAACTAAACAAAAGACGTCACTGACAGAGAAAGGTACACAACTAAACAAAAGACGTCGCTCAGTGACAGAGAAAGGTACACAACTAAACAAAAGACGTCACTCAGTGACAGAGAAAGGTACACAACTAAACAAAAGACGTCACTCAGTGACAGAGAAAGGTACACAACTAAACAAAAGACGTCACTCAGTGACAGAGAAAGGTACACAACTAAACAAAAGACGTCACTGACAGAGAAAGGTACACAACTAAACAAAAGACGTCACTCAGTTACAGAGAAAGGTACACAACTAAACAAAAGACGTCACGTCACTGACAGAGAAAGGTACACAACTAAACAAAAGACGTCACTGACAGAGAAAGGTACACAACTAAACAAAAGACGTCGCTCAGTGACAGAGAAAGGTACACAACTAAGCAAAAGACGTCACTGACAGAGAAAGGTACACAACTAAACAAAAGACGTCACTGACAGAGAAAGGTACACAACTAAACAAAAGACGTCGCTCAGTGACAGAGAAAGGTACACAACTAAACAAAAGACGTCACTGACAGAGAAAGGTACACAACTAAACAAAAGACGTCACTCAGTGACAGAGAAAGGTACACAACTAAACAAAAGACGTCACTGACAGAGAAAGGTACACAACTAAACAAAAGACGTCACTGACAGAGAAAGGTACACAACTAAACAAAAGACGTCACTGACAGAGAAAGGTACACAAATAAACAAAAGACGTCACTGACAGAGAAAGGTACACAACTAAACAAAAGACGTCACTCAGTGACAGAGAAAGGTACACAACTAAACAAAAGACGTCACTGTGACAGAGAAAGGTACACAACTAAACAAAAGACGTCACTGAGTGACAGAGAAAGGTACACAACTAAACAAAAGACGTCACTCAGTGACAGAGAAAGGTACACAACTAAACAAAAGACGTCACTGACAGAGAAAGGTACACAACTAAACAAAAGACGTCACTGACAGAGAAAGGTACACAACTAAACAAAAGACGTCACTCAGTGACAGAGAAAGGTACACAACTAAACAAAAGACGTCACTCAGTGACAGAGAAAGGTACACAACTAAACAAAAGACGTCACTCAGTGACAGAGAAAGGTACACAACTAAACAAAAGACGTCACTGACAGAGAAAGGTACACAACTAAACAAAAGACGTCACTCAGTGACAGAGAAAGGTACACAACTAAACAAAAGACGTCACTGACAGAGAAAGGTACACAACTAAACAAAAGACGTTGCTCAGTCACTGACAGAGAAAGGTACACAACTAAACAAAAGACGTCACTGACAGAGAAAGGTACACAACTAAACAAAAGACGTCACTGACAGAGAAAGGTACACAACTAAACAAAAGACGTCACTGACAGAGAAAGGTACACAACTAAACAAAAGACGTCACTCAGTGACAGAGAAAGGTACACAACTAAACAAAAGACGTCACTCAGTGACAGAGAAAGGTACACAACTAAACAAAAGACGTCACTGACAGAGAAAGGTACACAACTAAACAAAAGACGTCACTGACAGAGAAAGGTACACAACTAAACAAAAGACGTCACTCAGACAGAGAAAGGTACACAACTAAACAAAAGACGTCACTGAGTGACAGAGAAAGGTACACAACTAAACAAAAGACGTCACTCACAGAGAAAGGTACACAACTAAACAAAAGACGTCACTGACAGAGAAAGGTACACAACTAAACAAAAGACGTCACTCAGTGACAGAGAAAGGTACACAACTAAACAAAAGACGTCACTCAGTGACAGAGAAAGGTACACAACTAAACAAAAGACGTCACTGACAGAGAAAGGTACACAACTAAACAAAAGACGTCACTGACAGAGAAAGGTACACAACTAAACAAAAGACGTCACTGACAGAGAAAGGTACACAACTAAACAAAAGACGTCACTGACAGAGAAAGGTACACAACTAAACAAAAGACGTCACTCAGTGACAGAGAAAGGTACACAACTAAACAAAAGACGTCACTCACACAGAGAAAGGTCACTCAGTGACAGAGAAAGGTAAACACAACTAAACAAAAGACGTCACTGACAGAGAAAGGTACACAACTAAACAAAAGACGTCACTCACTGACAGAGAAAGGTACACAACTAAACAAAAGACGTCACTGACAGAGAAAGGTACACAACTAAACAAAAGACGTCACTGACAGAGAAAGGTTCACAACTAAACAAAAGACGTCACTCAGTGACAGAGAAAGGTACACAACTAAACAAAAGACGTCACTGACAGAGAAAGGTACACAACTAAACAAAAGACGTCACTGACAGAGAAAGGTACACAACTAAACAAAAGACGTCACTCAGTGACAGAGAAAGGTACACAACTAAACAAAAGACACAACTCAAAAGACGTGACAGAGAAAGGTACACAACTAAACAAAAGACGTCACTCAGTGACAGAGAAAGGTACACAACTAAACAAAAGACGTCACTGACAGAGAAAGGTACACAACTAAACAAAAGACGTCACTCAGTGACAGAGAAAGGTACACAACTAAACAAAAGACGTCACTGACAGAGAAAGGTACACAACTAAACAAAAGACGTCACTCAGACAGAGAAAGGTACACAACTAAGCAAAAGACGTCACTCAGTGACAGAGAAAGGTAAACAAAACTAAACAAAAAGGTACACAACTAAACAAAAGACGTCACTGACAGAGAAAGGTACACAACTAAACAAAAGACGTCAGTGACTCACAACTAAACAAAAGACGTGACAGAGAAAGGTACACAACTAAACAAAAGACGTTGCTCAGTGACAGAGAAAGGTACACAACTAAACAAAAGACATCACTGACAGAGAAAGGTACACAACTAAACAAAAGACGTCACTGACAGAGACAAGGTACACAACTTAACAAAAGACGTCACTGACAGAGAAAGGTACACAA
>CM065708.1:40259804-40269804 GCA_017654935.2 Phymorhynchus buccinoides
ATAGAGTGCCGAACGGAGTTAGGACCGAAGTTCACTATTTGTTTTAACTTGATATGCATTCTGTTGACCAGCTAAAGGTGTTTGAACTTGACTTGATATGCATTCTTGACAGCTTGTTTTATACTTGCATTCTGTTGACCAGCTAAAGGTGTTTTAACTTGACTTGATATGCATTCTGTTGACCAGCTAAAGGTGTTTTAACTTGACTTGATATGCATTCTGTTGACCAGCTAAAGGTGTTTTAACTTGACTTGATATGCATTCTGTTGACCAGCTAAAGGTGTTTTAACTTGATATGCATTCTGTTGACCAGCTAAAGGTGTTTTAACTTGATATGCATTCTGTTGATCAGCTAAAGGTGTTTTAACTTGACTTGATATGCATTCTGTTGACCAGCTAAAGGTGTTTTAACTTGATATGCATTCTGTTGATCAGCTAAAGGTGTTTTAACTTGACTTGATATGCATTCTGTTGACCAGCTAAAGGTGTTTTACTTGACTTGATATGCATTCTGTTGACCAGCTAAAGGTGTTTTAACTTGACTTGATATGCATTCTGTTGACCAGCTAAAGGTGTTTTAACTTGATATGCATTCTGTTGACCAGCTAAAGGTGTTTTAACTTGACTTGATATGCATTCTGTTGACCAGCTAAAGGTGTTTTAACTTGATATGCATTCTGTTGACCAGCTAAAGGTGTTTTAACTTGACTTGATATGCATTCTGTTGACCAGCTAAAGGTGTTTTACTTGACTTGATATGCATTCTGTTGATCAGCTAAAGGTGTTTTAACACTTGATATGCATTCTGTTGACCAGCTAAAGGTGTTTTAACTTGACTTGATATGCATTCTGTTGACCAGCTAAAGGTGTTTGATAACTTGATATGCATTCTGTTGATCAGCTAAAGGTGTTTTAACTTGATATGCATTCTGTTGACCAGCTAAAGGTGTTTTAACTTGATATGCATTCTGTTGATATGCTTCTGTTGACCAGCTAAAGGTGTTTTAACTTGACTTGATATGCATTCTGTTGACCAGCTGTTTTAAAGGTGATCAGCTTTTTTAACTTGATATGCATTCTGTTGACCAGCTAAAGGTGTTTTAACTTGACTTGATATGCATTCTGTTGACCAGCTAAAGGTGTTTTAACTTGACTTGATATGCATTCTGTTGACCAGCTAAAGGTGTTTTAACTTGACTTGATATGCATTCTGTTGACCAGCTAAAGGTGTTTTAACTTGATATGCATTCTGTTGATCAGCTAAAGGTGTTTTAACTTGACTTGATGCATTCTGTTGACCAGCTAAAGGTGTTTTAACTTGATATGCATTCTGTTGACCAGCATAAAGGTGTTTTAACTTGACTTGATATGCATTCTGTTGATGGTGTTTTAACTTGATTTCTGTTGACCAGCTAAAGGTGTTTTAACTTGACTTGCATTCTGTTGATAAAGGTGTTTTAACTTGATTCTGTTGACCAGCTAAAGGTGTTTTAACTTGACTTGATATGCATTCTGTTGATTCAGCTAAAGGTGTTTTAACTTGACTTGATATGCATTCTGTTGACCAGCTAAAGGTGTTTTAACTTGACTTGATATGCATTCTGTTGACCAGCTAAAGGTGTTTTAACTTGATATGCATTCTGTTGACCAGCTAAAGGTGTTTTAACTTGATATGCATTCTGTTGACCAGCTAAAGGTGTTTTAACTTGATATGCATTCTGTTGAATCAGCTAAAGGTGTTTTAACTTGATATGCATTCTGTTGATCAGCTAAAGGTGTTTTAACTTGATATGCATTCTGTTGATCAGCTAAAGGTGTTTTAACTTGATATGCATTCTGTTGATCAGCTAAAGGTGTTTTAACTTGATATGCATTCTGTTGATCAGCTAAAGGTGTTTTAACTTGACTTGATATGCATTCTGTTGACCAGCTAAAGGTGTTTTAACTTGATATGCATTCTGTTGATCAGCTAAAGGTGTTTTAACTTGACTTGATGCATTCTGTTGATAGCTAAAGGTGTTTTTGATATGCATTCTGTTGACCAGCTAAAGGTTTTTAACTTGATATGCATTCTGTTGACCAGCTAAAGGTGTTTTAACTTGACTTGATATGCATTCTGTTGACCAGCTAAAGGTGTTTTAACTTGATATGCATTCTGTTGATCAGCTAAAGGTGTTTTAACTTGATTGATGCATTCTGTTGACCAGCTAAAGGTGTTTTAACTTGACTTGATATGCATTCTGTTGATCAGCTAAAGGTGTTTTAACTTGATATGCATTCTGTTGACCAGCTAAAGGTGTTTTAACTTGACTTGATATGCATTCTGTTGACCAGCTAAAGGTGTTTGAACTTGACTTGATATGCATTCTGTTGACCAGCTAAAGGTGTTTTAACTTGATATGCATTCTGTTGATAGCTAAAGGTGTTTTAACATTCTGTTGACCAGCTAAAGGTGTTTTAACTTGACTTGATATGCATTCTGTTGACCAGCTAAAGGTGTTTTAACTTGATATGATATTCTGTTGACCAGCTAAAGGTGTTTTAACTTGATATGCATTCTGTTGACCAGCTAAAGGTGTTTTAACTTGATATGCATTCTGTTGACCAGCTAAAGGTGTTTTAACTTGACTTGATATGCATTCTGTTGATCAGCTAAAGGTGTTTTAACTTGACTTGATATGCATTCTGTTGACCAGCTAAAGGTGTTTTAACTTGACTTGATATGCATTCTGTTGATAAAGGTGTTTTACACTTGATATGCATTCTGTTGACCAGCTAAAGGTGTTTTAACTTGACTTGATATGCATTCTGTTGACCAGCTAAAGGTGTTTTAACTTGATATGCATTCTGTTGATAGCTAAAGGTGTTTTAACTTGATATGCATTCTGTTGACCAGCTAAAGGTGTTTTAACTTGATATGCATTCTGTTGACCAGCTAAAGGTGTTTTAACTTGATATGCATTCTGTTGACCAGCTAAAGGTGTTTTAACTTGACTTGATATGCATTCTGTTGATCAGCTAAAGGTGTTTTAACTTGACTTGATGCATTCTGTTGACCAGCTAAAGGTGTTTTAACTTGACTTGATATGCATTCTGTTGACCAGCTAAAGGTGTTTTAACTTGATATGGTTGACCAGCTAAAGGTGTTTTAACTTGACTTGATATGCATTTCTGTTGATCTTCTGTTGACCAGCTAAAGGTGTTTTAACTTGACTTGATATGCATTCTGTTGACCAGCTAAAGGTGTTTTAACTTGACTTGATATGCATTCTGTTGACCAGCTAAAGGTGTTTTAACTTGAGGTCTTGATATGCATTCTGTTGACCAGCTAAAGGTGTTTTAACTTGACTTGATATGCATTCTGTTGACCAGCTAAAGGTGTTTTAACTTGAATGCATTCTGTTGATCAGCTAAAGGTGTTTTAACTTGATATGCATTCTGTTGACCAGCTAAAGGTGTTTTAACTTGACTTGATATGCATTCTGTTGATCAGCTAAAGGTGTTTTAACTTGATATGCATTCTGTTGACCAGCTAAAGGTGTTTTAACTTGATATGCATTCTGTTGATCAGCTAAAGGTGTTTTAACTTGATATGCATTCTGTTGACCAGCTAAAGGTGTTTTGATATGCATTCTGTTGACCAGCTAAAGGTGTTTTAACTTGATATGCATTCTGTTGACCAGCTAAAGGTGTTTTAACTTGACTTGATATGCATTCTGTTGACCAGCTAAAGGTGTTTTAACTTGACTTGATATGCATTCTGTTGACCAGCTAAAGGTGTTTGAACTTGACTTGATATGCATTCTGTTGACCAGCTAAAGGTGTTTTAACTTGATATATGCATTCTGTTGACCAGCTAAAGGTGTTTTAACTTGACTTGATATGCATTCTGTTGACCAGCTAAAGGTGTTTTAACTTGATATGCATTCTGTTGACCTTGAGTTGATCAGCTAAAGGTGTTTTAACTTGACTTGATATGCATTCTGTTGACCAGCTAAAGGTGTTTTAACTTGATATTGATATGCATTCTGTTGACCAGCTAAAGGTGTTTTAACTTGACTTGATATGCATTCTGTTGACCAGCTAAAGGTGTTTTAACTTGACTTGATATGCATTCTGTTGACCAGCTAAAGGTGTTTTAACTTGACTTTCTGTTGATATGTTTTAACTTGATATGCATTCTGTTGACCAGCTAAAGGTGTTTTAACTTGATATGCATTCTGTTGATCAGCTAAAGGTGTTTTAACTTGATATGCATTCTGTTGACCAGCTAAAGGTGTTTTAACTTGACTTGATATGCATTCTGTTGACCAGCTAAAGGTGTTTTAACTTGATATGCATTCTGTTGACCAGCTAAAGGTGTTTTAACTTGACTTGATGCATTCTGTTGACCAGCTAAAGGTGTTTTAACTTGATATGCATTCTGTTGACCAGCTAAAGGTGTTTTAACTTGACTTGATATGCATTCTGTTGACCAGCTAAAGGTGTTTTAACTTGACTTGATATGCATTCTGTTGACCAGCTAAAGGTGTTTTAACTTGATATGCATTCTGTTGACCAGCTAAAGGTGTTTTAACTTGACTTGATATGCATTCTGTTGACCAGCTAAAGGTGTTTTAACTTGACTTGATATGCATTCTGTTGACCAGCTAAAGGTGTTTTAACTTGACTTGATATGCATTCTGTTGATCAGCTAAAGGTGTTTTAACTTGATATGCATTCTGTTGACCAGCTAAAGGTGTTTAACTTGAACTTGACCAGCTATTGATATGCATTCTGTTGACCAGCTAAAGGTGTTTTAACTTGATATGCATTCTGTTGACCAGCTAAAGGTGTTTTAACTTGATATGCATTCTGTTGATCAGCTAAAGGTGTTTTAACTTGACTTGATATGCATTCTGTTGACCAGCTAAAGGTGTTTTAACTTGACTTGATATGCATTCTGTTGACCAGGTGTTTTAACTAAAGGTGTTTTTTAACTTGACTTGATATGCATTCTGTTGATAAAGGTGCATTCTGTTGACCAGCTAAAGGTGTTTTAACTTGACTTGATATGCATTCTGTTGACCAGCTAAAGGTGTTTTAACTTGATATGCATTCTGTTGACCAGCTAAAGGTGTTTTAACTTGAACTTGACAGCTAAAGGTGTTTTATTGATATGCATTCTGTTGACCAGCTAAAGGTGTTTTAACTTGACTTGATATGCATTCTGTTGACCAGCTAAAGGTGTTTTAACTTGACTTGATATGCATTCTGTTGATCAGCTAAAGGTGTTTTAACTTGTTGACCAGCTAAAGGTGTTTTAACTTGATATGCATTCTGTTGATCAGCTAAAGGTGTTTTAACTTGATATGAATTCTGTTGATCAGCTAAAGGTGTTTGAACTTGACTTGATATGCATTCTGTTGACCAGCTAAAGGTGTTTTAACTTGACTTGATATGCATTCTGTTGACCAGCTAAAGGTGTTTTAACTTGACTTGATATGCATTCTGTTGACCAGCTAAAGGTGTTTTAACTTGACTTGATGCATTCTGTTGATCAGCTAAAGGTGTTTTAACTTGACTTGATGCATTCTGTTGATCAGCTAAAGGTGTTTTAACTTGACTTGATATGCATTCTGTTGACCAGCTAAAGGTGTTTTAACTTGACTTGATATGCATTCTGTTGATCAGCTAAAGGTGTTTTAACTTGACTTGATATGCATTCTCATATGCATTCTGTTGACCAGCTAAAGGTAAAGATATGTGTTATGAAAGCTAAAGGTGTTTGAACTTGATATGCATTCTGTTGATCAGCTAAAGGTGTTTGAACTTGATATGCATTCTGTTGACCAGTATAAGTGTTTTCCAGCTATTTTGTTATAAAAATTCATGCGATTCTTTGTCAACATCTTCTTCTTCTGCATTCCCAGGCCATATGGCCATAATGGGCAAGGTACGCATATGTCCGTCTTTCAGTTTTCACCGGTCTCCCTGCTGCATACAGCCAACACATTCCGATTTTGGAGGAGGTTGTCAACATTAAAATAAAGAGTAAGAAGCAAATACAATCATGAAATTTAAATGACTTAACAAAATATTTTAACTTTTTTTTATGGAAACTTGTTTCTTGCAAGGCATAAAACCTGTAATGTCAATCTTCAAGCAAACCTTCAACAGAATGAATGGTGGACTGACCTGCTGAGAGAAGGAGTCCAAGAATGAATGGTGGACTGACCTGCTGAGAGAAGGAGTCCAAGAACTGGTAGAGAATCTGGGGAATCACAAACACCACATTCTGCAATAGAAAAGAAAACAGCATAAGAAATAGTGTGTGTGTGTGTGTGCGTGTGCGTGTGTATGTGTGTAAGAGAGAGAGAGAGTGAGATATTTGATAAAGATAACATTAATGATGTTGTTGTTGACATACCCTGGCTAAAATAATTCAGGGATCACCCCAACAGCCGAAGCCCTTGAACACTATGGAACAAATGCATCAGCTAGGGATGAGAACATTACGCATGTGACCGTTTTTTATTACCCTGCCACATGGGCAGCCACACTCCGTCTGAATTTTGGAGACTGATGATGTTATGCTAGGAGCTTTAATTGCTAAAGACAATCCCCGCATGACTATGCATAGCATAACATTTTGATGTCGCCTTGGTGACATAATGATAATTTATGTGATACGGTCAAGGCCTCATTCAAAGATGCTTCACAATAAATAGAAAAGAAAAAATGAAACATGTGTGAGCTTGTGTGTGTGTGGGTATGTGTGCGTGTGTGTGTGTGTGAGAGTGAGGGAGAGACAGACAGAGAGACAGACAGAGAGACAGAGAGACAGACAGACAGACAGACAGACAGACAGACAGTCAGACTGAGTGTGATTGAGACACAAAGAGACCTAGAGAAAAATAGACACAGAGAGAGACAGTGAGAGAAAAAGCATGAGAGAGAGAGAGAGAGAGAGAGAGAGAGAGAGAGAGAGAGAGAGAGAGAGAGAGAGAGAGAGAGAGAGAGAGAGAGAGAGAGAGAGAGAGAGAGAGAGAGAAAGTGAAAAGAGAGAGACAGAGAAAGATTAAGAGACAGAGAGATCAGAGAGAAAAAGAAGACAGGTCTGTAATACTTTGTAGAAGTACAGTGGAACCTCCCTTACAAGACCTTCAAAAATCACCCAAAATGAGGTCTTATAAGGGAGGGGTCTTGAAGGGAGGTAATTTTAATACTTACAGAGAAGGGCAATGTCTGAGAGAAGTAGGTCTTATATGGGAGGGAGTCTTACAATGGGAGGTCTTATAAGGGAGGTTCCACTGTATTGGACCAATGTGTATCAAAAATCTAATGTACTAGTACTGTCCATGAAACAGACAGACAGACAGACAGACAGACAGGGTTTTGATACCTTGTAGAAGAAGTATTGCACCAGTGTAGACAGTCTGATGTAGTAGTAGTGTCCATGAAGTAGACAGACAGACAGACAGACAGACAGACAGACAGACAGACAGACACTGTTGTTTTCCTACCTTGTAGAAGAAGTACTGCACCAGTGTGGACAGTCTGATGTAGTAGTAGTGTCCATGAAGTAGACAGACAGACAGACAGACAGACAGACAGACAGACACACACTGTTGTTTTCCTACCTTGTAGAAGAAGTACTGCACCAGTGTGGACAGTCTGATGTAGTAGTAGTGTCCATGCAGCAGTAGTGCGCGAGACAAAAACTGGAATTTGCCGAAGGCGTAGTCACTGCTCTGCACTGCTTGCCTCCCCTCTTTACCCATGATGCCTGGACAACATGATTAACTCCCCTCTTTACCCATGATGCCTGGACAACATGATTACCTCCCCTCTTTACCCATGATGCCTGGACACCATGATTACCTCCCCTCTTTACCCATGATGCCTGGACAACATGATTACCTCCCCTCTTTATGATTACACCATGATTAACTCCCCTCTTTACCCATGATGCCTGGACAACATGATTACCTCCCCTCTTTACCCATGATGCCTGGACAACATGATTACCTCCCCTCTTTACCCATGATGCCTGGACACCATGATTAACTCCCCTCTTTACCCATGATGCCTGGACACCATGATTACCTCCCCTCTTTACCCATGATGCCTGGACAACATGATTACCTCCCCTCTTTACCCATGATGCCTGGACAACATGATTACCTCCCCTCTTTACCCATGATGCCCAACATGATTACCTCCCCTCTTTACCCATGATGCCTGGACAACATGATTACCTCCCCTCTTTACCCATGATGCCTGGACAACATGATTACCTCCCCTCTTTACCCATGATGCCTGGACAACATGATTACCTCCCCTCTTTACCCATGATGCCTGGACAACATGATTACCTCCCCTCTTTACCCATGATGCCTGGACACCATGATTACCTCCCCTCTTTACCCATGATGCCTGGACAACATGATTACCTCCCCTCTTTACCCATGATGCCTGGACAACATGATTACCTCCCCTCTTTACCCATGATGCCTGGACAACATGATTACCTCCCCTCTTTACCCATGATGCCTGGACAACATGATTAACTCCCCTCTTTACCCATGATGCCTGGACAACATGATTACCTCCCCTCTTTACCCATGATGCCTGGACAACATGATTACCTCCCCTCTTTACCCATGATGCCTGGACAACATGATTACCTCCCCTCTTTACCCATGATGCCTGGACAACATGATTACCTCCCCTCTTTACCCATGATGCCTGGACAACATGATTACCTCCCCTCTTTACCCATGATGCCTGGACAACATGATTACCTCCCCTCTTTACCCAAGATGCCTGGACAACATGATTACCTCCCCTCTTTACCCATGATGCCTGGACACCATGATTACCTCCCCTCTTTACCCATGATGCCTGGACAACATGATTACCTCCCCTCTTTACCATGATGCCTGGACAACATGAGATTACCTCCCCTCTTTACCCATGATGCCTGGACAACATGATTACCTCCCCTCTTTACCCATGATGCCTGGACACCATGAGATCAGTAATGAGAACATTAAACAGACAAATCAAACCTGTACTAATGTCCCCATAAGCATATGCTGTGTCCTTCACTCCACAAGATCAATAATACACAGCATGAAAGACAGACAGAGAGACAGAGAGACAGAGAGAAATAAAACTCAATTAGTCTCATATCAACTTCCTTATACAGTACACTCCGCTTATAAGGAACTCGAAGGGAGCCAAATTTTTTGTTCCTTATAAGCAGCTTTCCTTGTAACCGAACTTCGGTTATAAGGACACTATATTCATTTTGTTTCTCATAACCCATATTGTGAAATAAAAAGAAAGAACTAATAGTAGAAAACACAAAACACAAGCGCATTCTTCCGATGTTTTAATCAAGAATAAAGAAATAAAAAACAAGCGATTAAATATGCAATTACTATTACTGCGCACAATTTAATAAATTGTACTTAAAAAAACCATCAACACGCAATTCTGTACTGATTTTTCAGCTCTATACATTAACGCATCAACATTATGAGCTGTTTGAACAAATAAAATAGAGGGTTTGAAACAAAAGAAAACTGCTTGAATAGAATTTGAAAAACAGAAATATTCTTAAACACTTTTAAAAGAATATTGTATATTTTGATGGTTCTCTCAATTCAAAGGCCCCCTTTGTGTTTGACACGAAGAGACCGACATTTGCCTTTTTGTAATATTGATTCTGCAAAGCAAAATCTTATACATTTAGGTATGTTTGTGCTTATAAAACCGTTTGCAGTAACTGTAAACTTTTAGTCTACGCAAAAAATGGCAATGAAAAAAATGAAGAGAATGTGACTATGAAAAGCTAAATTTCGAGCTGCATAAAAATTCCGGCAAAGGTCAAGATCTGCCCCCCCCCCCCCCCCCCCTACATTTCTCGGTTAATTGTATTTTTCCGTTTTTACTTTTCTTACCATACATAAAGCTGTATTTTAGGAACCTTTTTAGCTAATAACCTTTTTGG
>CM065708.1:40277304-40287304 GCA_017654935.2 Phymorhynchus buccinoides
GTACCTTTCTCTGTCACTGAGCAACGTCTTTTGTTTAGTTGTGTACCTTTCTCTGTCACTGAGCAACGTCTTTTGTTTAGTTGTGTACCTTTCTCTGTCACTGAGTGACGTCTTTTGTTTAGTTGTGTACCTTTCTCTGTCAGTGACGTCTTTTGTTTAGTTGTGTACCTTTCTCTGTCAGTGACGTCTTTTGTTTAGTTGTGTACCTTTCTCTGTCAGTGACATCTTTTGTTTAGTTGTGTACCTTTCTCTGTCACTGAGTGACGTCTTTTGTTTAGTTGTGTACCTTTCTCTGTCACTGAGCAACGTCTTTTGTTTAGTTGTGTACCTTTCTCTGTCACTGAGTGACGTCTTTTGTTTAGTTGTGAACCTTTCTCTTCTCACTGAGTGACGTCTTTTGTTTAGTTGTGTACCTTTCTCTGTCACGTCTTTTGTTTAGTTGTGTCTTTCTCTGTCACTGAGTGACGTCTTTTGTTTAGTTGTGTACCTTTCTCTGTCAGTGAGTGACGTCTGTCAGTGTACCTTTCTCTGTCAGTGACGTCTTTTGTTTAGTTGTGTACCTTTCTCTGTCAGTGACGTCTTTTGTTTAGTTGTGTACCTTTCTCTGTCACTGAGTGACGTCTTTTGTTTAGTTGTGTACCTTTCTCTGTCAGTGACGTCTTTTGTTTAGTTGTGTACCTTTCTCTGTCAGAGCAACGTCTTTTGTTTAGTTGTGTACCTTTCTCTGTTGTGTACCTTTCTCTGTCACTGAGTGACGTCTTTTGTTTAGTTGTGTACCTTTCTCTGTCACTGAGTGACGTCTTTTGTTTAGTTGTGTACCTTTCTCTGTCACTGAGTGACGTCTTTTGTTTAGTTGTGTACCTTTCTCTGTCACTGAGTGACGTCTTTTGTTTAGTTGTGTACCTTTCTCTGTCAGTGACGTCTTTTGTTTAGTTGTGTACCTTTCTCTGTCACTGAGTGACGTCTTTTGTTTAGTTGTGTACCTTTCTCTGTCAGTGACGTCTTTTGTTTAGTTGTGTACCTTTCTCTGTCAGTGACGTCTTTTGTTTAGTTGTGTACCTTTCTCTGTCAGTGACGTCTTTTGTTTAGTTGTGTACCTTTCTCTGTCACTGAGTGACGTCTTTTGTTTAGTTGTGTACCTTTCTCTGTCACTGAGTGACGTCTTTTGTTTAGTTGTGTACCTTTCTCTGTCAGTGACGTCTTTTGTTTAGTTGTGTACCTTTCTCTGTCACTGAGTGACGTCTTTTGTTTAGTTGTGTACCTTTCTCTGTCAGTGACGTCTTTTGTTTAGTTGTGTACCTTTCTCTGTCAGTGACGTCTTTTGTTTAGTTGTGTACCTTTCTCTGTCACAGTGACGTCTTTTGTTTAGTTGTGTACCTTTCTCTGTCACTGAGTGACGTCTTTTGTTTAGTTGTGTACCTTTCTCTGTCAGTGACGTCTTTTGTTTAGTTGTGTACCTTTCTCTGTCAGAGTGACGTCTTTTGTTTAGTTGTGTACCTTTCTCTGTCACTGAGTGACGTCTTTTGTTTAGTTGTGTACCTTTCTCTGTCACTGAGTGACGTCTTTTGTTTAGTTGTGTACCTTTCTCTGTCACTGAGCAACGTCTTTTGTTTAGTTGTGTACCTTTCTCTGTCACTGAGTGACGTCTTTTGTTTAGTTGTGTACCTTTCTCTGTCAGTGACGTCTTTTGTTTAGTTGTGTACCTTTCTCTGTCAGTGACGTCTTTTGTTTAGTTGTGTACCTTTCTCTGTCAGTGACGTCTTTTGTTTAGTTGTGTACCTTTCTCTGTCACTGAGCGACGTCTTTTGTTTAGTTGTGTACCTTTCTCTGTCAGTGACGTCTTTTGTTTAGTTGTGTACCTTTCTCTGTCAGTGACGTCTTTTGTTTAGTTGTGTACCTTTCTCTGTCACTGAGCGACGTCTTTTGTTTAGTTGTGTACCTTTCTCTGTCAGTGACGTCTTTTGTTTAGTTGTGTACCTTTCTCTGTCACTGAGCGACGTCTTTTGTTTAGTTGTGTACCTTTCTCTGTCACTGAGCGACGTCTTTTGTTTAGTTGTGTACCTTTCTCTGTCAGTGACGTCTTTTGTTTAGTTGTGTACCTTTCTCTGTCAGTGACGTCTTTTGTTTAGTTGTGTACCTTTCTCTGTCAGTGACGTCTTTTGTTTAGTTGTGTACCTTTCTCTGTCACTGAGCAACGTCTTTTGTTTAGTTGTGTACCTTTCTCTGTCAGTGACGTCTTTTGTTTAGTTGTGTACCTTTCTCTGTCAGTGACGTCTTTTGTTTAGTTGTGTACCTTTCTCTGTCAGTGACGTCTTTTGTTTAGTTGTGTACCTTTCTCTGTCACTGAGTGACGTCTTTTGTTTAGTTGTGTACCTTTCTCTGTCAGTGAGTGACGTCTTTTGTTTAGTTGTGTACCTTTCTCTGTCAGTGACGTCTTTTGTTTAGTTGTGTACCTTTCTCTGTCACTGAGTGACGTCTTTTGTTTAGTTGTGTACCTTTCTCTGTCAGTGAGTGACGTCTTTTGTTTAGTTGTGTACCTTTCTCTGTCAGTGACGTCTTTTGTTTAGTTGTGTACCTTTCTCTGTCACTGAGCGACGTCTTTTGTTTAGTTGTGTACCTTTCTCTGTCACTGAGTGACGTCTTTTGTTTAGTTGTGTACCTTTCTCTGTCACTGAGTGACGTCTTTTGTTTAGTTGTGTACCTTTCTCTGTCACTGAGTGACGTCTTTTGTTTAGTTGTGTACCTTTCTCTGTCAGTGACGTCTTTTGTTTAGTTGTGTACCTTTCTCTGTCAGTGACGTCTTTTGTTTAGTTGTGTACCTTTCTCTGTCACTGAGTGACGTCTTTTGTTTAGTTGTGTACCTTTCTCTGTCACTGAGCAACGTCTTTTGTTTAGTTGTGTACCTTTCTCTGTCAGTGACGTCTTTTGTTTAGTTGTGTACCTTTCTCTGTCACTGAGCAACGTCTTTTGTTTAGTTGTGTACCTTTCTCTGTCAGTGACGTCTTTTGTTTAGTTGTGTACCTTTCTCTGTCAGTGACGTCTTTTGTTTAGTTGTGTACCTTTCTCTGTCAGTGACGTCTTTTGTTTAGTTGTGTACCTTTCTCTGTCACTGAGTGACGTCTTTTGTTTAGTTGTGTACCTTTCTCTGTCAGTGACGTCTTTTGTTTAGTTGTGTACCTTTCTCTGTCAGTGACGTCTTTTGTTTAGTTGTGTACCTTTCTCTGTCAGTGACGTCTTTTGTTTAGTTGTGTACCTTTCTCTGTCACTGAGTGACGTCTTTTGTTTAGTTGTGTACCTTTCTCTGTCAGTGACGTCTTTTGTTTAGTTGTGTACCTTTCTCTGTCAGTGACGTCTTTTGTTTAGTTGTGTACCTTTCTCTGTCAGTGACGTCTTTTGTTTAGTTGTGTACCTTTCTCTGTCACTGAGTGACGTCTTTTGTTTAGTTGTGTACCTTTCTCTGTCAGTGAGTGACGTCTTTTGTTTAGTTGTGTACCTTTCTCTGTCAGTGACGTCTTTTGTTTAGTTGTGTACCTTTCTCTGTCACTGAGTGACGTCTTTTGTTTAGTTGTGTACCTTTCTCTGTCACTGAGTGACGTCTTTTGTTTAGTTGTGTACCTTTCTCTGTCAGTGAGTGACGTCTTTTGTTTAGTTGTGTACCTTTCTCTGTCACTGAGCGACGTCTTTTGTTTAGTTGTGTACCTTTCTCTGTCACTGAGTGACGTCTTTTGTTTAGTTGTGTACCTTTCTCTGTCACTGAGTGACGTCTTTTGTTTAGTTGTGTACCTTTCTCTGTCAGTGACGTCTTTTGTTTAGTTGTGTACCTTTCTCTGTCAGTGACGTCTTTTGTTTAGTTGTGTACCTTTCTCTGTCACTGAGTGACGTCTTTTGTTTAGTTGTGTACCTTTCTCTGTCAGTGACGTCTTTTGTTTAGTTGTGTACCTTTCTCTGTCAGTGACGTCTTTTGTTTAGTTGTGTACCTTTCTCTGTCAGTGACGTCTTTTGTTTAGTTGTGTACCTTTCTCTGTCAGTGACGTCTTTTGTTTAGTTGTGTACCTTTCTCTGTCACTGAGTGACGTCTTTTGTTTAGTTGTGTACCTTTCTCTGTCAGTGAGTGACGTCTTTTGTTTAGTTGTGTACCTTTCTCTGTCAGTGACGTCTTTTGTTTAGTTGTGTACCTTTCTCTGTCACTGAGTGACGTCTTTTGTTTAGTTGTGTACCTTTCTCTGTCACTGAGTGACGTCTTTTGTTTAGTTGTGTACCTTTCTCTGTCACTGAGTGACGTCTTTTGTTTAGTTGTGTACCTTTCTCTGTCAGTGACGTCTTTTGTTTAGTTGTGTACCTTTCTCTGTCAGTGACGTCTTTTGTTTAGTTGTGTACCTTTCTCTGTCAGTGACGTCTTTTGTTTAGTTGTGTACCTTTCTCTGTCACTGACGTCTTTTGTTTAGTTGTGTACCTTTCTCTGTCAGTGACGTCTTTTGTTTAGTTGTGTACCTTTCTCTGTCAGTGACGTCTTTTGTTTAGTTGTGTACCTTTCTCTGTCACTGAGTGACGTCTTTTGTTTAGTTGTGTACCTTTCTCTGTCAGTGACGTCTTTTGTTTAGTTGTGTACCTTTCTCTGTCAGTGACGTCTTTTGTTTAGTTGTGTACCTTTCTCTGTCACTGAGTGACGTCTTTTGTTTAGTTGTGTACCTTTCTCTGTCACTGAGTGACGTCTTTTGTTTAGTTGTGTACCTTTCTCTGTCAGTGAGTGACGTCTTTTGTTTAGTTGTGTACCTTTCTCTGTCACTGAGTGACGTCTTTTGTTTAGTTGTGTACCTTTCTCTGTCACTGAGTGACGTCTTTTGTTTAGTTGTGTACCTTTCTCTGTCAGTGACGTCTTTTGTTTAGTTGTGAACCTTTCTCTGTCAGTGACGTCTTTTGTTTAGTTGTGTACCTTTCTCTGTCACTGAGTGACGTCTTTTGTTTAGTTGTGTACCTTTCTCTGTCAGTGACGTCTTTTGTTTAGTTGTGTACCTTTCTCTGTCACTGAGTGACGTCTTTTGTTTAGTTGTGTACCTTTCTCTGTCAGTGACGTCTTTTGTTTAGTTGTGTACCTTTCTCTGTCAGTGACGTCTTTTGTTTAGTTGTGTACCTTTCTCTGTCACTGAGCAACGTCTTTTGTTTAGTTGTGTACCTTTCTCTGTCAGTGACGTCTTTTGTTTAGTTGTGTACCTTTCTCTGTCAGTGACGTCTTTTGTTTAGTTGTGTACCTTTCTCTGTCAGTGACGTCTTTTGTTTAGTTGTGTACCTTTCTCTGTCACTGAGTGACGTCTTTTGTTTAGTTGTGTACCTTTCTCTGTCACTGAGCAACGTCTTTTGTTTAGTTGTGTACCTTTCTCTGTCAGTGACGTCTTTTGTTTAGTTGTGTACCTTTCTCTGTCAGTGACGTCTTTTGTTTAGTTGTGTACCTTTCTCTGTCAGTGACGTCTTTTGTTTAGTTGTGTACCTTTCTCTGTCACTGAGCAACGTCTTTTGTTTAGTTGTGTACCTTTCTCTGTCAGTGAGTGACGTCTTTTGTTTAGTTGTGTACCTTTCTCTGTCAGTGACGTCTTTTGTTTAGTTGTGTACCTTTCTCTGTCAGTGACGTCTTTTGTTTAGTTGTGTACCTTTCTCTGTCAGTGACGTCTTTTGTTTAGTTGTGTACCTTTCTCTGTCACTGAGTGACGTCTTTTGTTTAGTTGTGTACCTTTCTCTGTCAGTGAGTGACGTCTTTTGTTTAGTTGTGTACCTTTCTCTGTCAGTGACGTCTTTTGTTTAGTTGTGTACCTTTCTCTGTCACTGAGTGACGTCTTTTGTTTAGTTGTGTACCTTTCTCTGTCACTGAGCGACGTCTTTTGTTTAGTTGTGTACCTTTCTCTGTCACTGAGTGACGTCTTTTGTTTAGTTGTGTACCTTTCTCTGTCAGTGACGTCTTTTGTTTAGTTGTGTACCTTTCTCTGTCACTGAGTGACGTCTTTTGTTTAGTTGTGTACCTTTCTCTGTCACTGAGTGACGTCTTTTGTTTAGTTGTGTACCTTTCTCTGTCAGTGACGTCTTTTGTTTAGTTGTGTACCTTTCTCTGTCACTGAGTGACGTCTTTTGTTTAGTTGTGTACCTTTCTCTGTCACTGAGTGACGTCTTTTGTTTAGTTGTGTACCTTTCTCTGTCACTGAGTGACGTCTTTTGTTTAGTTGTGTACCTTTCTCTGTCAGTGACGTCTTTTGTTTAGTTGTGTACCTTTCTCTGTCACTGAGTGACGTCTTTTGTTTAGTTGTGTACCTTTCTCTGTCACTGAGTGACGTCTTTTGTTTAGTTGTGTACCTTTCTCTGTCAGTGACGTCTTTTGTTTAGTTGTGTACCTTTCTCTGTCAGTGACGTCTTTTGTTTAGTTGTGTACCTTTCTCTGTCACTGAGCGACGTCTTTTGTTTAGTTGTGTACCTTTCTCTGTCAGTGACGTCTTTTGTTTAGTTGTGTACCTTTCTCTGTCAGTGACGTCTTTTGTTTAGTTGTGTACCTTTCTCTGTCAGTGACGTCTTTTGTTTAGTTGTGTACCTTTCTCTGTCAGTGACGTCTTTTGTTTAGTTGTGTACCTTTCTCTGTCACTGAGTGACGTCTTTTGTTTAGTTGTGTACCTTTCTCTGTCACTGAGTGACGTCTTTTGTTTAGTTGTGTACCTTTCTCTGTCACTGAGCGACGTCTTTTGTTTAGTTGTGTACCTTTCTCTGTCAGTGAGTGTCTTTTGTTTAGTTGTGTACCTTTCTCTGTCAGTGACGTCTTTTGTTTAGTTGTGTACCTTTCTCTGTCACTGAGTGACGTCTTTTGTTTAGTTGTGTACCTTTCTCTGTCACTGAGCGACGTCTTTTGTTTAGTTGTGTACCTTTCTCTGTCACTGAGTGACGTCTTTTGTTTAGTTGTGTACCTTTCTCTGTCAGTGACGTCTTTTGTTTAGTTGTGTACCTTTCTCTGTCAGTGACGTCTTTTGTTTAGTTGTGTACCTTTCTCTGTCAGTGACGTCTTTTGTTTAGTTGTGTACCTTTCTCTGTCAGTGACGTCTTTTGTTTAGTTGTGTACCTTTCTCTGTCAGTGACGTCTTTTGTTTAGTTGTGTACCTTTCTCTGTCAGTGACGTCTTTTGTTTAGTTGTGTACCTTTCTCTGTCACTGAGCGACGTCTTTTGTTTAGTTGTGTACCTTTCTCTGTCAGTGACGTCTTTTGTTTAGTTGTGTACCTTTCTCTGTCACTGAGCAACGTCTTTTGTTTAGTTGTGTACCTTTCTCTGTCAGTGACGTCTTTTGTTTAGTTGTGTACCTTTCTCTGTCAGTGACGTCTTTTGTTTAGTTGTGTACCTTTCTCTGTCACTGAGTCTTGACGTCTTTTGTTTAGTTGTGTACCTTTCTCTGTCAGTGACGTCTTTTGTTTAGTTGTGTACCTTTCTCTGTCAGTGACGTCTTTTGTTTAGTTGTGTACCTTTCTCTGTCACTGAGTGACGTCTTTTGTTTAGTTGTGTACCTTTCTCTGTCAGTGAGTGACGTCTTTTGTTTAGTTGTGTACCTTTCTCTGTCAGTGACGTCTTTTGTTTAGTTGTGACCTTTCTCTGTCACTTTCTGTTGTTTAGTTGTGTACCTTTCTCTGTCACTGAGTGACGTCTTTTGTTTAGTTGTGTACCTTTCTCTGTCAGTGACGTCTTTTGTTTAGTTGTGTACCTTTCTCTGTCACTGAGTGACGTCTTTTGTTTAGTTGTGTACCTTTCTCTGTCACTGAGTGACGTCTTTTGTTTAGTTGTGTACCTTTCTCTGTCACTGAGTGACGTCTTTTGTTTAGTTGTGTACCTTTCTCTGTCACTGAGTGACGTCTTTTGTTTAGTTGTGTACCTTTCTCTGTCAGTGACGTCTTTTGTTTAGTTGTGTACCTTTCTCTGTCACTGAGTGACGTCTTTTGTTTAGTTGTGTACCTTTCTCTGTCACTGAGTGACGTCTTTTGTTTAGTTGTGTACCTTTCTCTGTCAGTGACGTCTTTTGTTTAGTTGTGTACCTTTCTCTGTCACTGAGTGACGTCTTTTGTTTAGTTGTGTACCTTTCTCTGTCACTGAGTGACGTCTTTTGTTTAGTTGTGTACCTTTCTCTGTCACTCAGTGACGTCTTTTGCTTAGTTGTGTACCTTTTTCTCTCTGTCACTCAGCGACGTCTTGGCTTCAGTCAGTAACCGGTTCACTCGTTCGTATTCCTCCGCTGTGAATTTTCTGTGAGCTACAGCCAGTGTTCGTAACCCTAACTGAAACAGACAAACACAAAATTAAAATTAAATATTATTCACAATACAAACACAAAATTTAAAAAAACTACTAGTATTACTCACAATACAAACACACACACAAAATATTTCATACAAAATAAATATAAATATTTTTTTCTAAATCAAAACCTGATTGACAACAGACAGACAAAGAGAGATGCACACAGACAGACAGATAAAGAGAGATGCAGACACACAGATAGACAGACAAAGAGAGATGCAGACACACAGACAAATAAACAACAAACAGACAGACAAAGAGAGATGCATGCAGACAAACAGACAGATACAGACACACAGATGTATGCATGGGCACAAGCATACAGCAACTATGCACCACTCTCCCCCTAAATACACACACATGTACATTTACACACAAACTTTAAAAAGTTTTAGTCATTAGGTACGTACGTACACACACATGCACATCCAAATTTACTTACAAACACACATACACTTTCTCTATATATCACACACACATACACACACACACATACACATACATATTCTTTGTTGTTATTTTGTTCTCTTGAGGACAGGATGTAAAAAACCTTTTAAGCTTATTCCTTTTTTCCTCAATGAAGATCATTTTGACTTGACTTGACTTGACACACACACACACAGGCGCACACAAACAGACAGACAGACAGACAGACAGACAGACAGACAGACACACACACACACACACACACACACACACACACACAGACACACACACACACACACTCACTTTGCTAACTGGTCCACATGGTTTTGGGCAGATGGAATGGAGTCTAGCTCTGACAGTGAGATTTTGTCAAATATGGCCACCTCTGCTCCTTTGCACAGTAAGTAGATTTCACCTGTAGCCAAACACTATGTTAATTCATCAACGAACAAAGAATTATGAACTGTAGCCAAACACTATGTTAATTCATCAACGAACAAAGAATTATGAACTGTAACCAAACACTATGTTAATTCATCAACGAACAAAGAATTATGAACTGTAGCCAAACACTATGTTAATTCATCAACGAACAAAGAATTATGAACTGTAACCAAACACTATGTTAATTCATCAAAGAACAAAGAATTATGAACTGTAACCAAACACTATGTTAATTCATCAACGAACAAAGAATTATGAACTGTAACCAAACACTATGTTAATTCATCAACGAACAAAGAATTATGAACTGTAACCAAACACTATGTTAATTCATCAAAGAACAAAGAATTATGAACTGTAGCCAAACACTATGTTAATTCATCAACGAACAAAGAATTATGAACTGTAACCAAACAGTATGTTTTAATTCATCAACGAACAAAGAATTATGAACTGTAACCAAACAGTATGTTTTAATTCATCAACGAACAAAGAATTATGAACTGTAACCAAACAGTATGTTTTAATTCATCAACGAACAAAGAATTATAAACTGTAACCAAACAGTATGTTTTAATTCATCAAAGAACAAAGAATTATGAACTGTAACCAAACAGTATGTTTTAATTCATCAACGAACAAAGAATTATGAACTGTAACCAAACAGTATGTTTTAATTCATCAAAGAACAAAGAATTATGAACTGTAACCAAACAGTATGTTTTAATTCATCAACGAACAAAGAATTATAAACTAACCAAACAGTATGTTTTAATTCATCAACGAACAAAGAATTATGAACTGTAACCAAACAGTATG
>CM065708.1:40292304-40317304 GCA_017654935.2 Phymorhynchus buccinoides
TAACTGCTGGCATAGTCACACAGAGGCAGAGACAAAGAAACTGCTGGCATAGTCACACAGAGGCAGAGAGAAAGTAGCTGCTGGCATAGTCACACAGAGGCAGAGACAAAGTAACTGCTGGCATAGTCACACAGAGGCAGATTCAGGGATATACACTAGACTCTCAGATCACTCTCTTACGGTTTCAAACAAGGCATGATACTTATCTGTTAAACTCTTCATTAAGGGAGGAGATTACCTCTTTAAACTTTTCAGTTGTGCAGTGGAACAGCTGTCATTGTTTCCAAAACGTAACAGTGTTGCTTATAATGAAATAGTCTAGGCCTACTGTAGAAATATGTGTGTGCGCTCTTTTTAAAAATCACATCAGGGAAACTGGTTGTAGAGCATGCGCGTACACACACACACACACACACACACACACAGACACAGATAGAGAAAAGACTGTTCTACAACATAAATATCGTTAATGTTATTCTGAAAAAAAAAGGAAAATAAAACTTGCATTCACAGCCCTTAAAAGCAAATGCCCATGATGAAGCTGACTTTATCCATGTTTATATCATAGAAACAAAATGTAGAATAAACATGAACAGCATTCAAAGTGAAATAGATATAACACAGGACATCAAAGTGAAATACATATAACACAGGACATCAAAGTGAAATAGATATAACACAGGACATCAAAGTGAAATAGATATAACACAGGACATCAAAGTGAAATAGATATAACACAGGACATCCAAGTACAATAGATATAACACAGGACATCAAAGTACAATAGATATAACACAGGACATCAAAGTGCAATAGATATAACACAGGACATACCGACATTCCCATGACTGGCATGGACTGCCCACCAGATGGCAGCATCAGACAGAGCTGGCCATACACATTTTCGTACAAGGCTCCCTCGATGGAACACATGCGAAAACACATGTTGTTCTCTGTCAGCGTGCCTGTCTTGTCTGTGAACAGGTATTCCACCTGGAACAAGATGCAAAGCATGGAAAACACATGTTGTTCTCTGTCAGCGTGCCTGTCTTGTCTGTGAACAGGTATTCCACCTGGAACAAGGTGCATAGCATGGAAAACACATGTTGTTCTCTGTCAGCGTGCCTGTCTTGTCTGTGAACAGGTATTGCACCTGGAACAAGGTGCATAGCATGGAAAACACATGTTGTTCTCTGTCAGCGTGCCTGTCTTGTCTGTGAACAGGTATTCCACCTGGAACAAGGTGCATAGCATGGAAAACACATGTTGTTCTCTGTCAGCGTGCCTGTCTTGTCTGTGAACAGGTATTCCACCTGGAACAAGATGCAAAGCAATTGGCATAGAAATTATAGAATAACTAGTGGCCTATGCTCTGCCTGCTTCCCCTGGCTCTCACTGTGTCATTGTCCCAATGTCTGTCACTGCATTACTAGGTGATGCTGCCAGCTTCCCCTGGCTCTCACTGTGTCATTGTCCCAATGTCTGTCACTGCATTACTAGGTGATGCTGCCAGCTTCCCCTGGCTCTCACTGTGTCATTGTCCCAATGTCTGTCACTGTATTACTAGTATAGGTGATGCTGCCAGCTTCCCCTGACTCTCACTGTGTCATTGTCCCAATGTCTGTCACTGCATTACTAGGTGATGCTGCCAGCTTCACCTGGCTCTCACTGTGTCATTGTCCCAATGTCTGTCACTGCATTACTAGTATAGGTGATGCTGCCAGCTTCCCCTGGCTCTCACTGTGTCATTGTCCCAATGTCTGTCACTGCATTACTAGGTGATGCTGCCAGCTTCCCCTGGCTCTCACTGTGTCATTGTCCCAATGTCTGTCACTGCATTACTAGGTGATGCTGCCAGCTTCACCTTGCTCTCACTGTGTCATTGTCCCAATGTCTGTCACTGCATTACTAGGTGATGCTGCCAGCTTCACCTTCCTCTCACTGTGTCATTGTCCCAATGTCTGTCACTGCATTACTAGGTGATGCTGCCAGCTTCACCTTGCTCTCACTGTGTCATTGTCCCAATGTCTGTCACTGCATTACTAGGTGATGCTGCCAGCTTCACCTGGCTCTCACTGTGTCATTGTCCCAATGTCTGTCACTGCATTACTAGTATAGGTGATGCTGCCAGCTTCCCCTGGCTCTCACTGTGTCATTGTCCCAATGTCTGTCACTGCATTACTAGGTGATGCTGCCAGCTTCCCCTGGCTCTCACTGTGTCATTGTCCCAATGTCTGTCACTGCATTACTAGTATAGGTGATGCTGCCTGCTTCCCCTTCCTCTCACTGTGTCATTGTCCCAATGTCTGTCACTGCATTACTAGCATAGGTGATGCTGCCAGCTTCCCCTGGCTCTCACTGTGTCATTGTCCCAATGTCTATCACTGCATTACTAGGTGATGCTGCCAGCTTCCCCTTGCTCTCACTGTGTCATTGTCCCAATGTCTGTCACTGCATTACTAGGTGATGCTGCCAGCTTCACCTGGCTCTCACTGTGTCATTGTCCCAATGTCTGTCACTGCATTACTAGGTGATGCTGCCAGCTTCCCCTGGCTCTCACTGTGTCAGTGTCCCAATGTCTGTCACTGCATTACTAGGTGATGCTGCCAGCTTCCCCTTGCTCTCACTGTGTCATTGTCCCAATGTCTGTCACTGCATTACTAGGTGATGCTGCCAGCTTCCCCTGGCTCTCACTGTGTCAGTGTCCCAATGTCTGTCACTGCATTACTAGGTGATGCTGCCAGCTTCCCCTTGCTCTCACTGTGTCATTGTCCCAATGTCTGTCACTGCATTACTAGGTGATGCTGCCAGCTTCACCTTGCTCTCACTGTGTCATTGTCCCAATGTCTGTCACTGCATTACTAGGTGATGCTGCCAGCTTCACCTGGCTCTCACTGTGTCATTGTCCCAATGTCTGTCACTGCATTACTAGGTGATGCTGCCAGCTTCCCCTTGCTCTCACTGTGTCATTGTCCCAATGTCTGTCACTGCATTACTAGGTGATGCTGCCAGCTTCACCTTCCTCTCACTGTGTCATTGTCCTAATGTCTGTCACTGCATTACTAGGTGATGCTGCCAGCTTCCCCTGGCTCTCACTGTGTCATTGTCCCAATGTCTGTCACTGCATTACTAGTATAGGTGATGCTGCCAGCTTCCCCTGGCTCTCACTGTGTCATTGTCCCAATGTCTGTCACTGCATTACTAGTATAGGTGATGCTGCCAGCTTCCCCTGGCTCTCACTGTGTCATTGTCCCAATGTCTGTCACTGCATTACTAGTATAGGTGATGCTGCCAGCTTCCCCTGGCTCTCACTGTGTCATTGTCCCAATGTCTGTCACTGCATTACTAGCATAGGTGATGCTGCCAGCTTCCCCTGGCTCTCACTGTGTCATTGTCCCAATGTCTGTCACTGCATTACTAGGTGATGCTGCCAGCTTCCCCTGGCTCTCACTGTGTCATTGTCCCAATGTCTGTCACTGCATTACTAGGTGATGCTGCCAGCTTCACCTTGCTCTCACTGTGTCATTGTCCCAATGTCTGTCACTGCATTACTAGTATAGGTGATGCTGCCAGCTTCCCCTGGCTCTCACTGTGTCATTGTCCCAATGTCTGTCACTGCATTACTAGGTGATGCTGCCAGCTTCCCCTTGCTCTCACTGTGTCAGTGTCCCAATGTCTGTCACTGCATTACTAGTATAGGTGATGCTGCCAGCTTCCCCTGGCTCTCACTGTGTCATTGTCCCAATGTCTGTCACTGCATTACTAGGTGATGCTGCCAGCTTCCCCTTGCTCTCACTGTGTCATTGTCCCAATGTCTGTCACTGCATTACTAGGTGATGCTGCCAGCTTCCCCCAGCCTTGATCCATACCCCCCCCCCCACCTCTGTGTCCCCCCCCCCCCTACCCTTTGCCCCTCCATCTTCCAATCATCTCTCCTTTTCCCCCTTCTTTCTTTCCATCCTTCCCTCTCTCTCTCTCTCTCTCTCTATCTCTGCCTTGCTCTCTGACTCTCTCTGTATGTCTGTCTGTCTGTCTGTTTCCCTTGCTCTCTGACTCTCTATCTGTCTGTCTCTCTATCTGTCTGTCTCCCTTGCTCTCTGACTCTCTCTGTCTGTCTCCCTTGCTCTCTGACTCTCTCTCTCTCTCTCTCTCTGTCTGTCTGTCTCCCTTGCTCTCTGACTCTCTCTCTCTGTATCTCTCTCTCTCTGTCTGTCTGTCTCCCTTGCTCTCTGACTCTCTCTCTCTGTGTGTCTGTCTGTCTGTCTCTTTCTGTCTCTCTCTCTTGCTCTCTGACTCTATCTCTCTCCCTTGCTCTCTGACTCTCTCTCTGTCTGTCTGTCTGTCTGTCTCTTTCTGTCTCTCTCTCTTGCTCTCTGACTCTATCTCTCTGTCTGTCTGTCTCTTTCTGTCTCTCTCTCTTGCTCCCTTGCTATCTATGATTGCTGATTTTGATATAATATGTGATAACATATTTGTTTGATACTTTTGTATGATATAACTTGATTTATGTATTACTATTATACTATTACTGATAATGATAATGATGAGGAGTGTTATCCTTTGCTGATTTTATGTTTGCATGATGTGACTTCCCCCCCCCCCCCCCTCCCTGTACTTTAAATTCCAAAATGTCCCCATTCTTATCCCCCTCTGTGCCTCTTCCCTCCCTTTTCTTCTCATTTCTGCATGTACATATATCATTTAGCTTTCTTGTTTGATTTACTTTATTTTTCCCCAGGGCTGGGTGGAAAAAACATGTAACTTGCTTATCTCATGTTCCCTGGTTAAATAAAATTTTGTTTTCATTTTCGTTTGCTATCTGACTCTCTCTCTCTCTGTCTCTCTCCCTTGCTGTCTGACTCTGTCTCTCTCCCTTGCTCTCTGACTCTCTCTCTCCCTTGCTGTCTGACTCTGTCTCTCTCCCTTGCTGTCTGACTCTGTCTCTCTCCCTTGCTCTCTGACTCTGTCTCTCCCTTGCTCTCTGACTCTGTCTCTCTCCCTTGCTCTCTAACTCTCTCTCTCCCTTGCTCTCTGACTCTCTCTCTCTTTCTCTTTCTGTCTCTCTCCATTACTCTCTGACTCTGTCTCTCTCCCTTGCTCTCTGACTCTGTCTCTCTCCCTTGCTCTCTGTCTCTGTCTCTCTCCCTTGCTCTCTGACTCTGTCTCTCTCCCTTGCTCTCTGACTCTGTCTCTCTCCCTTGCTCTCTGACTCTGTCTCTCTCTCTTGCTCTCTGACTCTCTTTCTCTTTCTGTCTCTCTCCATTACTCTCTGACTCTGTCTCTCTCCCTTGCTCTCTGACTCTCTCTCTCTTTCTTTTTCTGTCTCTCTCCCTTGCTCTCTGACTATCTCTCTCTCCCTTGCTCTCTGTCTCTGTCTCTTGCTCTCTGACTCTCTCTCTCCCTTGCTCTCTGACTCTCTCTCTTTCTCTTTCTGTCTCTCTCCATTACTCTCTGACTCTGTCTCTCTCCCTTGCTCTCTGACTCTGTCTCTCTCCCTTGCTCTCTGTCTCTGTCTCTCTCCCTTGCTCTCTGACTCTGTCTCTCTCTCTTGCTCTCTGACTCTGTCTCTCTCTCTTGCTCTCTGACTCTCTTTCTCTTTCTGTCTCTCTCCATTACTCTCTGACTCTGTCTCTCTCCCTTGCTCTCTGACTCTCTTTCTTTTTCTGTCTCTCTCCCTTGCTCTCTGTCTCTCTCCCTTGCTCTCTGACTATCTCTCTCTCCCTTGCTCTCTGTCTCTCTCTCTTGCTCTCTGACTCTCTCTCTCCCTTGCTCTCTGACTCTGTCTCTCTCCCTTGCTCTCTGACTCTCTCTCTCCCTTGCTCTCTGACTCTCTCTCTCTCCCTTGCTCTCTGACTCTGTCTCTCTCCCTTGCTCTCTGACTCTGTCTCTCCCTTGCTCTCTGACTCTCTCTCTCTCTTGCTCTCTGACTCTCTCTCTCTCCCTTGCTCTCTGACTCTCTCTCTCCCTTGCTCTCTGACTCTCTCTCTCTCCCTTGCTCTCTGACTCTGTCTCTCTCCCTTGCTCTCTGACTCTCTCTCTCTCCCTTGCTCTCTTGCTCTCTGACTCTCTCTCTCTCTCTCTCTCCCTTGCTCTCTGACTCTCTCTCTCCCTTGCTCTCTGACTCTCTCTTTTTTTCTTTCTGTCTCTCTCCATTACTCTCTGACTCTCTCTCTCCCTTGCTCTCTGACTCTGTCTCTCTCCCTTGCTCTCTGACTCTCTCTCTCTCCCTTGCTCTCTGACTCTCTCTCTCTCCCTTGCTCTATGACTCTCTCTCTCCCTTGCTCTCTGACTCTGTCTCTCTCCCTTGCTCTCTGACTCTCTCTTTTTCTCTTTCTGTCTCTCTCCATTACTCTCTGACTCTCTCTCTCCCTTGCTCTCTGACTCTGTCTCTCTCCCTTGCTCTCTGACTCTGTCTCTCTCCATTACTCTCTGACTCTGTCTCTCTCCCTTGCTCTCTGACTCTCTCTCTCCCTTGCTCTCTGACTCTGTCTCTCTCCCTTGCTCTCTGACTCTGTCTCTCTCCATTACTCTCTGACTCTCTCTCTCCCTTGCTCTCTGACTCTCTCTCTCCCTTGCTCTCTGACTCTGTCTCTCTCTCTCTTGCTCTCTGACTCTCTTTCTCTTTCTGTCTCTCTCCATTACTCTCTGACTCTCTCTCTCTCCCTTACTCTCTGACTCTCTCTCTCCCTTGCTCTCTGACTCTCTCTTGCTCTCTGACTCTCTTTCTCTTTCTGTCTCTCTCCATTACTCTCTGACTCTGTCTCTCTCCCTTGCTCTCTGACTCTCTCTCTCCCCTTGCTCTCTGACTCTCTCTCTCCCTTGCTCTCTGATTCTCTCTCTCTCCCTTGCTCTCTGACTCTCTCTCTCCCTTGCTCTCTGACTCTGTCTCTCTCCCTTGCTCTCTGACTCTCTCTCTCCAATGTTCTCTCTCTCTCCCTCTCCCTTGCTCTCTGACTCTGTCTCTCTCCCTTGCTCTCTGGCTCTGTCTCTCCCTTGCTCTCTGACTCTGTCTCTCTCCATTACTCTCTGACTCTCTCTCTCCCTTGCTCTCTGACTCTGTCTCTCTCCCTTGCTCTCTGACTCTGTCTCTCTCCCTTGCTCTCTGACTCTCTCTCTCCCTTGCTGTCTGACTCTCTCTCTCTCTTTCTCTCTCTCTCCTTTGCTGTCTGACTCTCCCTCTGTCTCTGTCTGTTCCAGGCTCTCTCTCTCTCCATACCTGCCCCAGTTCTTCGTTGAGATCAGAAGTGTTGGCCAGAGCCGGTAGATCAGTTCTTTCATCGTACATGGCAACGTCCAAACTGAAGAACAATGAACCCAGGAACTTCTGTAGCTCTGTAACACAATATCACTATCGTCATCATCATCATCATCATCGTCATCATCATCATCGTCATCACTTCAGGGCAGGTAGATCAGTTCTTTCATCGTACATGGCAACGTCCAAACTGAAGAACAATGAACCCAGGACCTTCTGTAGCTCTGTAACACAATACCACTATTGTCATCATCATCATCATCATCATCGTTATCGTCATCATCATCGATCATCATCATCGTCATCACTTCAGGGCAGGTAGATCAGTTCTTTCATCACACATGGCAAAGTCCAAACTGAAGAACAATGAACCCAGGACCTTCTGTAGCTCTGTAACACAATACCACTATTGTCATCATCATCATCATCATCATCGTTATCGTCATCATCATCGATCATCATCATCGTCATCACTTCAGGGCAGGTAGATCAGTTCTTTCATCACACATGGCAAAGTCCAAACTGAAGAACAATGAACCCAGGAACTTCTGTAGCTCTGTAACACAATACCACTATCGTCATCATCATCAGCATCAATGTCGCATTATAAACAACATCATCATTATCATCATCATCATTTCAGGGCAGGTACGGCAGGTTAGTAGTTTTATTGTATATGGCCAAGATGACATAGATGACAGTTGAAGATGACAATAATGACAATAATAAACAACAGACACATACCCACAGTGACATAGATGACAGTTGAAGATGACAATAATAACAATAATAAATGACACATATCCACAGTGACATAGAGGGAGATGGGGATGACATAGATCACAGTTGATGATGACAATAATAACAATAATAAATGACACATACCCACAGTGACATAGATGACAGTTGAAGATGACAATAATAACAATAATAAATGACACATACCCACAGTGACGTAGAGGGAGATGGGGATGACATAGATGACAGTTGAAGATGACAATAATAACAATAATAAATGACACATACCCACAGTGACATAGATCACAGTTGACGATGACAGTAATAACAATAATAAATGACACATACCCACAGTGACGTAGAGGGAGATGGGGATGACATAGATGACAGTTGAAGATGACAATAATAACAATAATAAATGACACATACCCACAGTGACATAGATGACAGTTGAAGATGACAATAATAACAATAATAAATGACACATATCCACAGTGACATAGAGGGAGATGGGGATGACATAGATCACAGTTGATGATGACAATAATAACAATAATAAATGACACATACCCACAGTGACATAGATGACAGTTGAAGATGACAATAATAACAATAATAAATGACACATACCCACAGTGACGTAGAGGGAGATGGGGATGACATAGATGACAGTTGAAGATGACAATAATAACAATAATAAATGACACATACCCACAGTGACATAGATCACAGTTGACGATGACAGTAATAACAATAATAAATGACACATACCCACAGTGACGTAGAGGGAGATGGGGATGACATAGATGACAGTTGAAGATGACAATAATAACAATAATAAATGACACATACCCACAGTGACATAGATGACAGTTGAAGATGACAATAATAACAATAATAAATGACACATACCCACAGTGACATAGATGACAGTTGAAGATGACAATAATAACAATAATAAATGACACATACCCACAGTGACATAGATGACAGTTGAAGATGACAATAATAACAATAATAAATGACACATACCCACAGTGACATAGATGACAGTTGAAGATGACAATAATAACAATAATAAATGACACATACCCACAGTGACATAGATGACAGTTGAAGATGACAATAATAACAATAATAATAGACACATACCCACAGTGACATAGATGACAGTTGAAGATGACAATAATAACAATAATAAATGACACATACCCACAGTGACATAGATGACAGTTGAAGATGACAATAATAACAATAATAAATGACACATACCCACAGTGACATAGATGACAGTTGAAGATGACAATAATAACAATAATAAATGACACATACCCACAGTGACATAGATGACAGTTGAAGATGACAATAATAACAATAATAAATGACACATACCCACAGTGACATAGATGACAGTTGAAGATGACAATAATAACAATAATAAATGACACATACCCACAGTGACATAGATGACAGTTGAAGATGACAATAATAACAATAATAAATGACACATACCCACAGTGACATAGATGACAGTTGAAGATGACAATAATAACAATAATAATAGACACATACCCACAGTGACATAGATGACAGTTGAAGATGACAATAATAACAATAATAAATGACACATACCCACAGTGACATAGATGACAGTTGAAGATGACAATAATAACAATAATAAATGACACATACCCACAGTGACATAGATGACAGTTGAAGATGACAATAATAACAATAATAAATGACACATACCCACTGTGACATAGATGACAGTTGAAGATGACAATAATAACAATAATAAATGACACATACCCACTGTGACATAGATGACAGTTGAAGATGACAATAATAATAACAATAATAAATGACACATACCCACTGTGACATAGATGACAGTTGAAGATGACAATAATAATAACAATAATAAATGACACATACCCACAGTGACATAGATGACAGTTGAAGATGACAATAATAACAATAATAAATGACACATACCCACAGTGACATAGATGACAGTTGAAGATGACAATAATAACAATAATAAATGACACATACCCACAAGTGACGTAGATGACAGTTGAAGATGACAATAATAACAATAATAATAGACACATACCCACAGTGACATAGATGACAGTTGAAGATGACAATAATAATAACAATAATAATAGACACATACCCACAGTGACATAGATGACAGTTGAAGATGACAATAATAACAATAATAATAGACACATACCCACAGTGACATAGATGACAGTTGAAGATGACAATAATAACAATAATAAATGACACATACCCACAGTGACATAGATGACAGTTGAAGATGACAATAATAACAATAATAAATGACACATACCCACAGTGACATAGATGACAGTTGAAGATGACAATAATAACAATAATAAATGACACATACCCACAGTGACGTAGAGGGAGATGGGGATGACATAGATGACAGTTGAAGATGACAATAATAACAATAATAAATGACACATACCCACAGTGACATAGATGACAGTTGAAGATGACAATAATAACAATAATAAATGACACATACCCACAGTGACGTAGAGGGAGATGGGGATGACATAGATGACAGTTGAAGATGACAATAATAACAATAATAAATGACACATACCCACAGTGACATAGATGACAGTTGAAGATGACAATAATAACAATAATAAATGACACATACCCACAGTGACATAGATGACAGTTGAAGATGACAATAATAACAATAATAAATGACACATACCCACAGTGACATAGATGACAGTTGAAGATGACAATAATAATAACAATAATAAATGACACATACCCACAGTGACATAGATGACAGTTGAAGATGACAATAATAACAATAATAAATGACACATACCCACAGTGACATAGATGACAGTTGAAGATGACAATAATAACAATAATAAATGACACATACCCACAGTGACGTAGAGGGAGATGGGGATGACATAGATGACAGTTGAAGATGACAATAATAACAATAATAAATGACACATACCCACAGTAACGTAGAGGGAGATGGGGATGACATAGTTGAAAATCACCATGAAGGCCAGAAAGTCCTCTATCACGTTTCGCGCCTGAAAAAGAAAATTACATTCTTCAATCTCCCCCCCCCTCTCTCTCTCCTTTGACCATAAAGGGCAGCACTTCGTCAGGAAACCGCATAACTCTTTCCCCAAAACCATCCCAGACTGGAACTCCCTGTCCCCTGGAATCACCCAGCCCCCCACGCTCAGCTCCTTCATCTGGAAGGTGCTGAAGCTGCCTGCACAAACACGCACTGTTCTCTCCCCCCCCCCCCCCCCCCCCCCCTCCTTCCCTCCGCACATGCTCTCCTATCTGTCTACTTTGTTGTTGTTTTTTTCCTGCGCAGCCATTTTCCTTCAAGCCCCAATATATATCAGTTATTGCCAGGCGGACATCACTGACAGCAGAAGAACTCCATACATTTGATGAATGTTCCTTCAAACCCCAATATATATATATCAGTTATTGCCAGATGGACATCACTGACAGCAGAAGAACTCCATACATTTGATGAATGTTCCTTCAAACCCCAATATATATATATCAGTTATTGCCAGATGGACATCACTGACAGCAGAAGAACTCCATACATTTGATGAATGTTCCTTCAAACCCCAATATATATATATCAGTTATTGCCAGATGGACATCACTGACAGCAGAAGAACTCCATACATTTGATGAATGTTCCTTCAAACCCCAATATATATCAGTTATTGCCAGGCGGACATCACTGACAGCAGAAGAAGAACTCCATACATTTGATGAATGTTCCTTCAAACCCCAATATATATATATCAGTTATTGCCAGTTGGACATCACTGACAGCAGAAGAAGAACTCCATACATTTGAGGAATGTTCCTTCAAACCCCAATATATATCAGTTATTGCCAGTTGAACATCATGGACAGCAGAAGAAGAACTCCATACATTTGATGAATGTTCCTTCAAGCCCCAATCAGTTATTGCCAGTTGAACATCATGGACAGCAGAAGAAGAACTCCATACATTTGATGAATGTTCCTTCAAGCCCCAATCAGTTATTGCCAGGTGGACATCATGGACAGCAGAAGAAGAACTCCATACATTTGATGAATGTTCCTTCAAGCCCCAATCAGTTATTGCCAGGTGGACATCATGGACAGCAGAAGAAGAACTCCATACATTTGATGAATGTTCCTTCAAGCCCCAATATATATCAGTTATTGCCAGGTGGACATCACTGACAGAAGAAGAAGAACTCCATACATTTGATGAATTTTCCTTCAAACCACAATATATATCAGTTATTGCCAGGTGCGGCAGGCGGACTTCATCGACAGAAGAAGAACTCCATACATTTGATGAATTTTCAGTGAAGGGGCTAAAGAAGCACAAGGGCAGCATGCAGCGATGCATGGAGTTAAAAATTCATCACAAAAACGTTGATTTATTTGCGTTTGAGAGATTTCAGCATAAAAAAAAGAGTACGTGATACTGTTTATTATATGCAAAGAATATCTAAAGGTTGATGTTCCCTGTAACGGTCAATCCTAAGAATAGTCATACCATAAAGGGAGTTAATTACACAGAGACTTACCGTCAAAGAGTCTTTTCCCTTGGGGATGTACGCCGGCAGTTGGTGTGTGTCGGTGTACCAGTGTTTGAGGCCAGTCATTGTTGAACACAGCACGAAAAGCACCAATAAGAACAGGATCAGGAATGTATTCATACGCCTGAAACCAGACAATTAAAACAGCCAGGGTTACTTTGACATTCAGTGGACTCTGACAACATGCTGTCACACGCTGATCATTGCATCCTGTTGTTTCCCCTGAAACAGCCAGGGTTACTTTGACATTCAGTGGACTCTGACAACATGCTGTCACACGCTGATCATTGCATCCTGTTGTTTCCCCTGAAACAGCCAGGGTTACTTTGACATTCAGTGGACTCTGACAACATGCTGTCACACGCTGATCATTGCATCCTGTTGTTTCCCCTGAAACAGTCAGGGTTACTTTGATATTCAGTGGACTCTGACAACATGCTGTCACACGCTGATCATTGCATCCTGTTGTTTCCCCTGAAACAGCCAGGGTTACTATGACATTCAGTGGACTCTGACAACATGCTGTCACACGCTGATCATTGCATCCTGTTGTTTCCCCTGAAACAGCCAGGGTTACTTTGACATTCAGTGGACTCTGACAACATGCTGTCACACGCTGATCATTGCATCCTGTTGTTTCCCCTGAAACAGCCAGGGTTACTTTGACATTCAGTGGACTGACTCACACGCTGATCATTGCATCCTGTTGTTTCCCCTGAAACAGTCAGGGTTACTTTGACATTCAGTGGACTGACTCACACGCTGATCATTGCATCCTGTTGTTTCCCCTGAAACAGCCAGGGTTACTTTGACATTCAGTGCACTGACTCACACGCTGATCATTGCATCCATCTGTGTGTCCCTAACAACAGTCACCCATGGGAAAGCTAGGCAAGCGCATAAAGCAATAATTCTGAAGGTTGCATTTCATCCCATAGACATGCACTTGCACAAACACACACACACACACACACCTCGAAATGCAAGACATTTTGAAATTCTTCAACTTGGCAAACACACACACACATGTACGGATTCCCCACATACATTTGAGCATGTGCACAAGCACAGAGAAAGGGAGAAAAAATAGAGTGAAAACCTGTGGGTTTATGCCTACCAGCACCTCTCAATGCCAGACACTTTGACATTCTTCAACTTGGCAAACACACACATTATATGGATTTCCCACACACATGTGAGTGTGTGCACAAACAAGACAAGCACACACACACATACGGACACACACACACATACGGACACACACACACATACAGACACACACACACACACACACACACACACACACACAGACACACACACACACACATACAGACACACACACACACACATACGGACACACACACACATACAGACACACACACACACATACGGACACACACACACATACAGACACACACACACACATACGGACACACACACACACACACACATACGGACACACACACACACACACACATACGGACACACACACACACACACACATACGGACACACACACACACATACGGACACACACACACACATACGGACACATACACACACATACGGACACACACACACACACACATACGGACACACACACACACATACGGACACACACACACACATACGGACACACACACACATACAGACACACACACACACACACATACGGACACACACACACATACGGACACACACACACACATACGGACACACACATACATACGGACACACACACACACATACAGACACACACATACAGGGCTGTCTGATTTTCACACTCATCTCAATCGTTGCAAGACACTTTAAAATTCTTGAACTTGGCATACACACACATACAAATTCCACACACACATGTGAACGTGTGCACAAACATAGAGAGAGAGACAGAACAACAACAACAATGCACAACTGTTTAATGATCAGGCCATCTGCCCATATCATGAGGGAAGGGGTAACAATGGGAAATATTCACAATTCAAACAGATAAACAGAGAGAGAGACAGAGAGAGAGAGAAGCTGTCAGTTTTTAGTCACCTTTCAATGCGAGACACTTTGAGTTTCTTGAACTTGGAATTCAGGGCCATCTTGGATTCCTGGCCGGTGTATATTGCACATCCTGAACAAGGAGAAAACAATGCACTGATTATAACCAAACTATGAAACAAAACCACACATGTGGTCACCATAGCACTACCTTTGTTCAGCTTATTTTAAACACCGTTCTAGAGAGGAAACATTGACCTTCACCACCAGAAACCAAAACTGAAATGCATATAGATCTGATGAAAACTGGGTCCATAAATATCACATGTCAACACGCACCCCACTCTCACACACCATGTCCTTAAAACAAAGATGGCTCTTAAAATTTGACAAGGAGTATTTCAATACAATACCATACCACACCACACCACACTATACCACACCACACTATACCATACCACACCATACCATACTACACCACACTATACAACACAACACCACACTATACCATACCATACCACACCACACAATACCACATCACACCACACTATACCATACCACACCACACCACACCATACTATACCACACCATACTATACCACACCATACTATACCACACCACACCACACCATACTATACCACACCACACCACACCATACTATACGTATACCACACCATACCATACTACGCCATACCATACCACACCAAAATATACCATACCACACCATACCACACCATACCATACCACACCATACCATACCACACCACACCATACCATACCACACCATACCATACCATACCATACCACACCATACTATACCACACCACATCATACTATAACACACCACACTATACCATACCACAACACATCATACTATACCACACCACACCATACCACAACACACCATACCACACAATACCATATGATACCACACCATACCATACGGCATACCACACGATACCACACCACAAAACACCATACTATACCACACCACACTATACCATACCACACCATACCACAACACACCACACTACACCATACAATACCACACCACACTATACCACACCATACAATACCATACCACACTATATCATATCACACCATACCACAACACACCACACCATACTACACCATACAATACCACACCACACTATACCATACCATACCATACCACACTATACCACACCATACCATACCACACCACACTATACCATACCACACCATACCATACCACACCATACCACACCACACTATACCATACCACACCATACCATACCACAACACACCATAACCATAACACACCATACTATACCACACCACACCACACCATATCTTACCACACTATACCACACCACACCACACCACACCATACCACACTATACCACACCACACCATACCTTACTACACCATACCACACCACACCATACCTTACCACACTATACCACACCACACCACACCACACCTTACTACACCATACCACACCTTACCACACCACACCACACCACACCATACTATACCACACCACACCATACTATACCACACCATACCATACCACACCATACCATACCTTACTACATCATACCACACCACACCACACCACACCATACCTTACCACACTATACCACACCACACCATACCACACCACACCATACCATATGATAAAACACAGCATAGCACAACACAAAACAAAGCTCACCACACCATATGATAAAACACAGCATAACACAACACAAAACAAAGCTCACCATAAACAAAGGCAGTGTTTTTGAGCCGCGCCCCCCTCAACAAAACATTCTCGATGCTGAGCGACCTCAAGAGTCGCTCCCCCTGATGCATGAGGTATAGCCTCCCTTTGAAGGTGTAAAGGTCGGCTACGGGCTGCTCACACTCGATGAGCGCCTCCAGTTGATCAAACTCTCCATCCTTCTGGTAGTGCTTCATTTCTGCTATGCACACCTGAGTCTGGAGCAAAGATAGTACAAAGTAGCAGTTAGCTTCATCATGAAATTAAGGTCTTAATATCTCCATGAAAGATTCTCCTTGGTCAAACTTCCTGGTTTTTTTGGGTAAAATCGCGTCTCTGCTGTGCATACCTTAGTCTAAAACAGATGTAAAATAAAGTAGCATTTAGTTTAGTATTCAATTAATGTTGAAATGATTTGATGAGTGCTTCGAGTTGGTTAAACTCTCCGTTCTTCTGGCGGTGTTTTGTTTCTGCTATGCACACCTGAGTCTGAAGAAATAAATAAATAATGCTAAGTTCTAAATGTTCTAATGATTTGATGAGTGCCTCTAGGTGATCAAACTCTCCGTTCTTCTGGCGGTGTTTTGTTTCTGCTATGCACACCTGAGTCTGAATACATAAATAAATAATGCTAAGTTCTAAATGTTCTAATGATTTGATGAGTGCCTCTAGGTGATCAAACTCTCCGTTCTTCTGGTAGTGCTTCGTTTCTGCTATGCACACCTGAGTCTGAATAAATAAATAAATAATGCTAAGTTCTAAATGTTCTAATGATTTGATGAGTGCCTCTAGGTGATCAAACTCTCCGTCCTTCTGGCAGTGTTTCGTTTCTGCTATGCACACCATGCAATGCACACCATGCTATGCACACCATGCTATGCACACCATGCTATGCACACCATGCTATGCACACCATGCTATGCACACCATGCTATGCACACCATGCTATGCACACCATGCTATGCACACCATGCAATGCACACCATGCAATGCACACCATGCAATGCACACCATGCAATGCACACCATGCTATGCACACCATGCAATGCACACCATGCAATGCACACCATGCAATGCACACCATGCAATGCACACCATGCAATGCACACCATGCTATGCACACCATGCAATGCACACCATGCAATGCACACCATGCTATGCACACCATGCAATGCACACCATGCAATGCACACCATGCAATGCACACCATGCAATGCACACCATGCAATGCACACCATGCACACACCATGCAATGCACACCATGCTATGCACACCATGCTATGCACACCATGCTATGCACACCATGCTATGCACACCATGCTATGCACACCATGCTATGCACACCATGCTATGCACACCATGCTATGCACACCATGCTATGCACACCATGCTATGCACACCATGCTATGCACACCGGAGTCTGAAACAAAGATACAGTATCAAGTAAACAGCTTAATCATGAAATTAAGTGCTGTTGTTGTTGTCGTACCCTGGCTTTAAGACTCCAGGGATCATCCCAACAGCCGAAGCACTTGAACACTATGGTACAAATGCACCAGCTAGGGATAAGAACATTACGTGTGTGACTGTTTTTGATTATCCCGCCACATGGGCAACCACACTCAGACTTCGGTGAACACCCTTATGGATGATTGGCCTTTGTGGAGATTCACAATAACACAGAGTAGAGAGAGAGAGAGAGAGAGAGAGAGAGAGAGAGAGAGAGAGAGAGAGAGAGAGAGAGAGAGAGAGAGAGAGAGAGGAGAGAGAGAGAGAGAGAGAGAGGGAGAGAGAAGAGAGAGAGAGAGAGAGAGAGAGAGAGATCAGAGAGAGAGGGAGAGATCAGAGAGAGAGAGAGAGAGAGGGAGGGGAGAGAGAGAGAGAGAGAGAGAGAGAGGGAGAGAGAGAGAGAGAGAGAGAGAGAGAGAGAGAGAGAGAGAGAAGAGAGAGAGAGAGAGAGAGAGAGAAAAGGGAGCTAACCTTGAGGTTGGTTTCACCATCCAGATTGGCAGTGGTGATGTAACACTTTCCCTCCGGGTCAGTGGATGATAGCAGTACCATGTCACAGGGGAACTCATCATTGATGGGAACACGAACAATGTCACCAACCTGTAATAACAAATAACAACATGACATGGGATCAGTATGTAACACTTTCCCTCCGGGTCAGTGGATGATAGCAGGACCATGTCACAGGGGAACTCATCATTGATGGAACAATGTCACAGGGGAACTCATCGTTGATGGAATAATGTCACAGGGGAACTCATCGTTGATGGAACAATGTCACAGGGGAACTCATCGTTGATGGAACAATGTCACAGGGGAACTCATCGTTGATGGAACAATGTCACAGGGGAACTCATCGTTGATGGAACAATGTCACAGGGGAACTCATCGTTGATGGAACAATGTCACAGGGGAACTCATCGTTGATGGAACAATGTCAATGTCACAGGGGAACTCATCGTTGATGGAACAATGTCACAGGGGAACTCATCGTTGATGGAACAATGTCACAGGGGAACTCATCGTTGATGGAACAATGTCACAGGGGAACTCATCGTTGATGGAACAATGTCACAGGGGAACTCATCGTTGATGGAACAATGTCACAGGGGAACTCGTCGTTGATGGAACAATGTCACAGGGGAACTCGTCGTTGATGGAACAATGTCACAGGGGAACTCGTCGTTGATGGAACAATGTCACAGGGGAACTCATCGTTGATGGAACAATGTCACAGGGGAACTCATCGTTGATGGAACAATGTCACAGGGGAACTCATCGTTGATGGAACAATGTCACAGGGGAACTCATCGTTGATGGAACAATGTCACAGGGGAACTCATCGTTGATGGAACAATGTCACAGGGGAACTCATCGTTGATGGAACAATGTCACAGGGGAACTCGTCGTTGATGGAACAATGTCACAGGGGAACTCATCGTTGATGGAATAATGTCACAGGGGAACTCGTCGTTGATGGAACAATGTCACAGGGGAACTCGTCGTTGATGGAACAATGTCACAGGGGAACTCATTGTTGATGGAACAATGTCATAGGGGAACTCATCGTTGATGGAACAATGTCACAGGGGAACTCGTCGTTGATGGAACAATGTCACAGGGGAACTCGTCGTTGATGGAACAATGTCACAGGGGAACTCGTCGTTGATGGAACAATGTCACCAACCTAAAAATTAAACAAAACAAAACAAACAACACACATATAAAAAAGATGATGTCTAGCCAACAAAATTTAACTGAAAAAAGCAAGAAATAGCGATTAATTTCTATAATTTAGAAATATGCAATTGTCAGAAAATGTTCAGACCTTGGTGTCACCTGGCTAATATGGATGGCACTGGCTAATGAGCTGCCATCTGACAGTCAGACCTTGGTGTCACCTGGCTAATATGGATGGCACTGGCTAATGAGCTGCCATCTGACAGTCAGACCTTGGTGTCACCTGGCTAATATGGATGGCACTGGCACTGGCTAATGAGCTGCCATCTGACAGTCAGACCTTGGTGTCACCTGGCTAATATGGATGGCACTGGATAATGAGCTGCCATCTGACAGTCAGACCTTGAAGTCACCTGGCTAATATGGATGGCACTGGCTAATGAGCTGCCATCTGACAGTCAGACCTTGGTGTCACCTGGCTAATATGGATGGCACTGGCTAATGAGCTGCCATCTGACAGTCAGACCTTGGTGTCACCTGGCTAATATGGATGGCAGTGGATAATGAGCTGCCATCTGACAGTCAGACCTTGGTGTCACCTGGCTAATATGGATGGCACTGGCTAATGAGCTGCCATCTGACAGTCAGACCTTGGTGTCACCTGGCTAATATGGATGGCAGTGGATAATGAGCTGCCATCTGACAGTCAGACCTTGGTGTCACCTGGCTAATATGGATGGCACTGGATAATGAGCTGCCATCTGACAGTCAGACCTTGGTGTCACCTGGCTAATATGGATGGCAGTGGATAATGAGCTGCCATCTGACAGTCAGACCTTGGTGTCACCTGGCTAATATGGATGGCACTGGATAATGAGCTGCCATCTGACAGTCAGAACATGCATACGGTGGACATCTTTGTTAAATGACCTTGTCACAATGTCAGAGGTGCAGAAAGGGAAATAATGCTGACCTTGATGTCCTTGGATCGGCACTGTTTGAGTTGTCCTCCTTCCACTAATGTCGACTTCCTGTTGTTCACGTTGTTGTCGGCTTTGTGTCGCAGCCAGTCCTCATAGCCCTGAAAGATGCAATTCAACATTGAAATAACAGGCTTTGTCATAGCCCTGAAAGATGCAATTCAACATTGAAATAACAGGCTGTGTGTCGCAGCCAGTTCTCATAGCCCTGAAAGATGCAATTCAACATTGAAATAAAACATTGTACCAGTCGTAAAAATATACAACTAGAAAGTTAACTAAAACATTGTACCAGTCACAGCAAACACATTATTGCCATCAGTAGGGGGCTTAGTAGGTGGTGTCCTGCGTATGTTAGCACAGAAGAGGCTCCACTGAACTCCACCCAAGTGACTCAGCAGCAGTATCACTAAGACACTATTGTCTATCAGTAGGGGGCTTAGTAGGTGGTGTCCTGCGTGCAGTATTTCCTCAGAACAGGCTGCACTGAACTCCATCGAAGTGACTCAGCAGCAGTGCAGTGTTTCCTCAGAACAGGCTGCACTGAACTCCATCGAAGTGACTCAGCAGCAGTGCAGTATTTCCTCAGAACAGGCTGCACTGAACTCCATCAAAGTGACTCAGCAGCAGTGCAGTGTCTCCTCAGAACAGGCTGCACTGAACTCCATCGAAGTGACTCAGGAGCAGTGCAGTGTCTCCTCAGAACAGACTGCACTGAACTCCACCGAAGTGACTCAGGAGCAGTGCAGTGTCTCCTCAGAACAGGCTGCACTGAACTCCACTGAAGTGACTCAGCAACAGCACAGTGTCTCCTCAGAACAGGCTGCACTGAACTCCACCGAAGTGACTCAGCAGCAGTGCAGTGTCTCCTCAGAACAGGCTGCACTGAACTCCATCGAAGTGACTCAGCAACAGCACAGTGTCTCCTTAGGTGGTTGAGGTCAGTTCCTCAAGAGTGGCTGGTTTCAGGGGGTTGATCTGACAACCCAGGGTGTGGCTGTGAGTTGGGTTGGAACTCTGAGTGAATGATGCAAAAGTGACACCACTGGAAGGCAGAAAGGATTGCACACACACAAACACAAACGTGTGCACAAGCATACACACACTAACACTAACACACATAAACACACACATGATGCATATATGAGAAAAGGGGGGGGGGGGGAGAGTTATTAGTTGAGTTATTACTGTGACCATATATTTATGTATTACCATACCTGGATGTCCACCCGTGTGCATGCCTTCCTTGTTGCTGGGCTGTGTGTCTGTGCAAAACCAACATGCTTTCCTTGTTGTTGGATTGTGTGTCTGTGCAAAACCAACATGCCTTCCTTGTTGCTGGGCTGTGTGTCTGTGCAAAACCAACATGCTTTCCTTGTTGTTGGATTGTGTGTCTGTGCTAAACCAACATGCCTTCCTTGTTGCTGGGCTGTGTGTCTGTGCAAAACCAACATGCCTTCCTTGTTGCTGGGCTGTGTGTCTGTGCAAAACCAACATGCCTTCCTTGTTGCTGGGCTGTGTCTGTGCAAAACCAACATGCCTTCCTTGTTGTTGGATTGTGTCTGTGCAAAACCAACATGCCTTCCTTGTTGCTGGGCTGTGTGTCTGTGCAAAACCAACATGCCTTCCTTGTTGTTGGATTGTGTCTGTGCAAAACCAACATGCTTTCCTTGTTGTTGGATTGTTTGTCTGTGCAAAACCAACATGCTTTCCTTGTTGTTGGATTGTGTCTGTGCAAAACCAACATGCCTTCCTTGTTGCTGGGCTGTGTGTCTGTGCAAAACCAACATGCTTTCCTTGTTGCTGGATTGTGTCTGTGCAAAACCAACATGCCTTCCTTGTTGTTGGATTGTGTGTCTGTGCAAAACCAACATGCTTTCCTTGTTGTTGGATTGTGTGTCTGTGCAAAACCAACATGCCTTCCTTGTTGTTGGATTGTGTGTCTGTGCAAAACCAACATGCCTTCCTTGTTGTTGGATTGTGTCTGTGCTAAACCAACATGCTTTCCTTGTTGTTGGATTGTGTCTGTGCAAAACCAACATGCTTTCCTTGTTGTTGGATTGTGTCTGTGCAAAACCAACATGCTTTCCTTGTTGTTGGATTGTGTCTGTGCAAAACCAACATGCCTTCCTTGTTGTTGGATTGTGTCTGTGCAAAACCAACATGCTTTCCTTGTTGTTGGATTGTGTCTGTGCAAAACCAACATGCCTTCCTTGTTGTTGGATTGTGTCTGTGCAAAACCAACATGCCTTCCTTGTTGTTGGATTGTGTCTGTGCAAAACCAACATGCTTTCCTTGTTGCTGGATTGTGTCTGTGCAAAACCAACATGCTTTCCTTGTTGTTGGATTGTGTCTGTGCAAAACCAACATGCTTTCCTTGTTGTTGGATTGTGTGTCTGTGCAAAACCAACATGCTTTCCTTGTTGTTGGATTGTGTCTGTGCAAAACCAACATGCTGTCCTTGTTGTTGGATTGTGTGTCTGTGCAAAACCAACATGCTTTCCTTGTTGTTGGATTGTGTCTGTGCAAAACCAACATGCCTTCCTTGTTGTTGGATTGTGTCTGTGCAAAACCAACATGCTTTCCTTGTTGCTGGATTGTGTCTGTGCAAAACCAACATGCTTTCCTTGTTGTTGGATTGTGTCTGTGCAAAACCAACATGCTTTCCTTGTTGGATTGTGTCTGTGCAAAACCAACATGCTTTCCTTGTTGTTGGATTGTGTGTCTGTGCAAAACCAACATGCTTTCCTTGTTGTTGGATTGTGTCTGTGCAAAACCAACATGCTGTCCTTGTTGTTGGATTGTGTGTCTGTGCAAAACCAACATGCTTTCCTTGTTGTTGGATTGTGTCTGTGCAAAACCAACATGCTTTCCTTGTTGTTGGATTGTGTCTGTGCAAAACCAACATGCTTTCCTTGTTGTTGGATTGTGTCTGTGCAAAACCAATATGCTTTCCTTGTTGCTGGATTGTGTGTTTGTGCAAAACCAACATGCTTTCCTTGTTGGATTGTGTCTGTGCAAAACCAACATGCTTTCCTTGTTGTTGGATTGTGTGTCTGTGCAAAACCAACATGCTTTCCTTGTTGCTGGATTGTGTGTTTGTGCAAAACCAACATGCTTTCCTTGTTGTTGGATTGTGTGTGTGCAAAACCAACATGCTTTCCTTGTTGTTGGATTGTGTCTGTGCAAAACCAATATGCTTTCCTTGTTGCTGGATTGTGTGTTTGTGCAAAACCAACATGCTTTCCTTGTTGGATTGTGTCTGTGCAAAACCAACATGCTTTCCTTGTTGGATTGTGTGTGTGCAAAACCAACATGCTTTCCTTGTTGGATTGTGTGTGTGCAAAACCAACATGATTTCCTTGCTGTTGGGGGGGGGGGGGGGGGGGGGGGGGGGGCAAAACCAACATGCTTTCCTTTGTACCCTGATGCATTGGCTGATTAAAGAATCTTGAGTCTTGAGAGAGAGAGAGAGAGAGAGAGAGAGAGAGAGAGAGAGAGAGAGAGAGAGAGAGAGAGAGAGAGAGAGAGAGAGAGAGAGAGAGAGAGAGAGAGAGAGAGAGAGAGAGAGAGGGAGAGGGGGATAGAGATATATATATAGAGAGAGAGACAGAGAGAGAGAGAGAGAGAGAGAGAGAGAGAGAGAGAGAGAGAGAGAGAGAGAGAGAGAGAGAGAGAGAGAGAGAGAGAGAGAGAGAGAGAGAGAGAGAGAGAGAGAGAGAGAGAGAGAGAGAGAGAGAGAGAATGGGATGAAATGAGCCTTTATTTTACAACAGTAAAAGTATTAGCATGGGGTAGCCGTTTTTTATACTTGAGAGAGAGAGAGAGAGAGAGAGAGAGAGAGAGAGAGAGAGAGAGAGAGAGAGAGAGAGAGAGAGAGAGAGAGAGACACTGGACAATGGAAAACTTTATTTGACAAGGATAAAGATTTTAGGCGATGCCTATTCTTACAATCTGTCCTTGGATAAAAGAAAAACAAATTTAAGAAGCAAAAAAACATTTGTAAACATACTCTCTCTCAGAGAGAGAGAGAGAGAGAGAGAGAGAGAGAGAGAGAGAGAGAGAGAGAGAGAGAGAGAGAGAGAGAGAGAGAGAGAGAGAGAGACTCATTGCAGACACCAACCTGTTTAATGGCAGTGACGGAGATCACGAAGACCAAAGGCAGGATGCTGGTGATGGGGGTGACTGGGGTGTCGATCAACAACTGAAATGATCATGATGACAATTGAACAGTATCAGATGGTAAGCCATATAAACACAGAATCAATAGAGGCAGGATGCTGGTGATGGGGGTGACTGGGGTGTCGATCAACAACTGAAATGATCATGACAATTGAACATTATCAGATGGTAAGCCATATAAACTCAGAATCAGTGATGGAGATCGCGAAAACCAGAGGCAGGATGCTGGTGATAGGGTGACTGGTGTGTCAATCAACAACTGAAACCATCAT
>CM065708.1:40322304-40339804 GCA_017654935.2 Phymorhynchus buccinoides
AATACCAATGAATAAATATAGAAATACAAAGTCACACAGGAGAATAACATTTCATACATTTTATAACAAAAAGTAAATCAGTCAATTTAGGGGAAAATGACAGAATTAATCCAATCATAAAGGTAACTACAGATAACAAAAACGAAAGTAGCTAAGCACGATGAAGCACAAGATGAGAAAGAAGTTCTGACCTGTTGTAGGAGACATTGAAGGAAGCTTGCGAACATAGGTTCTTCTTTAGCCTTGTTGATAGGTGAGTGACAAACTGGAAGCCAGGGACAGGTAAGGCCAGGGGGTGGGGAGGGAGGGGAGGAGAGAGAGAGAGAGAGAGAGAGAGAGAGAGAGAGAGAGAGAGAGAGAGAGAGAGAGAGAGTAGTTACATCCTGTGCTATGGATGGGCTAAGGCATCAGTGTAATTGTTCAGTTACATCCTGTGCTATGGATGGGTGTAATTGTTGAGTTACATCCTGTGCTATGGATGGGTGTAATTGTTCAGTTACGTCCTGTGCTATGGATGGGTGTAATTGTTCAGTTACATCCTGTGCTATGGATGGGTGTAATTGTTCAGTTACGTCCTGTGCTATGGATGGGTGTAATTGTTCAGTTACATCCTGTGCTATGGATGGGTGTAATTGTTGATAATTGTTCAGTTACATCCTGTGCTATGGATGGGTGTAATTGTTGATAATTGTTCAGTTACATCCTGTGATATGGATGGGTGTAATTGTTAAGTTACATCCTGTGATATGGATGGGTGTAATTGTTGAGTTACATCCTGTGATATGGATGGGTGTAATTGTTCAGTTACATCCTGTGATATGGATGGGTGTAATTGTTGAGTTACATCCTGTGATATGGATGGGTGTAATTGTTCAGTTACATCCTGTGATATGGATGGGTGTAATTGTTCAGTTACATCCTGTGATATGGATGGGTGTAATTGTTCAGTTACATCCTGTGATATGGATGGGTGTAATTGTTGATAATTGTTGAGTTACATCCTGTGCTATGGATGGGTGTAATTGTTCAGTTACATCCTGTGATATGGATGGGTGTAATTGTTCAGTTACATCCTGTGCTATGGATGGGTGTAATTGTTCAGTTACATCCTGTGATATAGATGGGTGTAATTGTTCAGTTACATCCTGTGAAATGGATGGGTGTAATTGTTGATAATTGTTGAGTTACATCCTGTGCTATGGATGGGTGTAATTGTTCAGTTACATCCTGTGCTATGGATGGGTGTAATTGTTGATAATTGTTCAGTTACATCCTGTGATATGGATGGGTGTAATTGTTCAGTTACATCCTGTGCTATGGATGGGTGTAATTGTTGATAATTGTTGAGTTACATCTTGTGATATGGATGGGTGTAATTGTTGATAATTGTTCAGTTACATCCTGTGATATGGATGGGTGTAATTGTTCAGTTACATCCTGTGCTATGGATGGGTGTAATTGTTGATAATTGTTGAGTTACATCCTGTGATATGGATGGGTGTAATTGTTGATAATTGTTCAGTTACATCCTGTGATATGGATGGGTGTAATTGTTCAGTTACATCCTGTGCTATGGATGGGTGTAATTGTTCAGTTACATCCTGTGATATAGATGGGTGTAATTGTTCAGTTACATCCTGTGAAATGGATGGGTGTAATTGTTGATAATTGTTGAGTTACATCCTGTGCTATGGATGGGTGTAATTGTTCAGTTACATCCTGTGCTATGGATGGGTGTAATTGTTGATAATTGTTCAGTTACATCCTGTGATATGGATGGGTGTAATTGTTCAGTTACATCCTGTGCTATGGATGGGTGTAATTGTTGATAATTGTTGAGTTACATCCTGTGATATGGATGGGTGTAATTGTTGATAATTGTTCAGTTACATCCTGTGATATAGATGGGTGTAATTGTTCAGTTACATCCTGTGAAATGGATGGGTGTAATTGTTGATAATTGTTGAGTTACATCCTGTGCTATGGATGGGTGTAATTGTTGAGTTACATCCTGTGCTATGGATGGGTGTAATTGTTGATAATTGTTCAGTTACATCCTGTGATATGGATGGGTGTAATTGTTCAGTTACATCCTGTGCTATGGATGGGTGTAATTGTTGATAATTGTTGAGTTACATCCTGTGATATGGATGGGTGTAATTGTTGATAATTGTTCAGTTACATCCTGTGATATGGATGGGTGTAATTGTTCAGTTACATCCTGTGCTATGGATGGGTGTAATTGTTGATAATTGTTGAGTTACATCCTGTGATATGGATGGGTGTAATTGTTCAGTTACATCCTGTGATATGGATGGGTGTAATTGTTCAGTTACATCCTGTGATATGGATGGGTGTAATTGTTGATAATTGTTGAGTTACATCCTGTGATATGGATGGGTGTAATTGTTCAGTTACATCCTGTGATATGGATGGGTGTAATTGTTGATAATTGTTGAGTTACATCCTGTGCTATGGATGGGTGTAATTGTTGATAATTGTTGAGTTACATCCTGTGATATGGATGGGTGTAATTGTTGATAATTGTTGAGTTACATCCTGTGCTATGGATGGGTGTAATTGTTGATAATTGTTGAGTTACATCCTGTGATATGGATGGGTGTAATTGTTGAGTTACATCATGTGATATGGATGGGTGTAATTGTTGATAATTGTTGAGTTACATCCTGTGCTATGGATGGGTGTAATTGTTGATAATTGTTGAGTTACATCCTGTGATATGGATGGGTGTAATTGTTCAGTTACATCCTGTGCTATGGATGGGTGTAATTGTTGATAATTGTTCAGTTACATCCTGTGATATGGATGGGTGTAATTGTTGAGTTACATCCTGTGATATGGATGGGTGTAATTGTTGAGTTACATCCTGTGCTATGGATGGGTGTAATTGTTCAGTTACATCCTGTGATATGGATGGGTGTAATTGTTCAGTTACATCCTGTGATATCATGGATGGGTGTAATTGTTGATAATTGTTGAGTTACATCCTGTGATATGGATGGGTGTAATTGTTGATAATTGTTGAGTTACATCCTGTGCTATGGATGGGTGTCATTGTTGATAATTGTTCAGTTACATCCTGTGATATGGATGGGTGTAATTGTTCAGTTACATCCTGTGCTATGGATGGGTGTAATTGTTGATAATTGTTCAGTTACATCCTGTGCTATGGATGGGTGTAATTGTTGATAATTGTTCAGTTACATCCTGTGCTATGGATGGGTGTAATTGTTGATAATTGTTGAGTTACATCCTGTGATATGGATGGGTGTAATTGTTGATAATTGTTGAGTTACATCCTGTGCTATGGATGGGTGTAATTGTTCAGTTACATCCTGTGATATGGATGGGTGTAATTGTTCAGTTACATCCTGTGCTATGGATGGGTGTAATTGTTGATAATTGTTCAGTTACATCCTGTGCTATGGATGGGTGTAATTGTTCATAATTGTTCAGTTACATCCTGTGCTATGGATGGGTGTAATTGTTCAGTTACATCCTGTGATATGGATGGGTGTAATTGTTGATAATTGTTCAGTTACATCCTGTGCTATGGATGGGTGTAATTGTTGATAATTGTTCAGTTACATCCTGTGCTATGGATGGGTGTAATTGTTCAGTTACATCCTGTGATATGGATGGGTGTAATGGTTGATAATTGTTCAGTTATATCCTGTGCTATGGATGGGTGTAATTGTTCAGTTACATCCTGTGCTATGGATGGGTGTAATTGTTGATAATTGTTTAGTTACATCCTGTGATATGGATGGGTGTAATTGTTCAGTTACATCCTGTGCTATGGATGGGTGTAATTGTTCAGTTACATCTTGTGCTATGGATGGGTGTAATTGTTGATAACTGTTCAGTTACATCCTGTGCTATGGATGGGTGTAATTGTTCAGTTACATCCTGTGCTATGGATGGGTGTAATTGTTGATAATTGTTGAGTTACATCCTGTGCTATGGATGGGTGTAATTGTTCAGTTACATCCTGTGATATGGATGGGTGTAATTGTTCAGTTACATCCTGTGCTATGGATGGGTGTAATTGTTGATAATTGTTCAGTTACATCCTGTGCTATGGATGGGTGTAATTGTTCATAATTGTTCAGTTACATCCTGTGCTATGGATGGGTGTAATTGTTCAGTTACATCCTGTGATATGGATGGGTGTAATTGTTGATAATTGTTCAGTTACATCCTGTGCTATGGATGGGTGTAATTGTTGATAATTGTTCAGTTACATCCTGTGCTATGGATGGGTGTAATTGTTCAGTTACATCCTGTGATATGGATGGGTGTAATGGTTGATAATTGTTCAGTTATATCCTGTGCTATGGATGGGTGTAATTGTTCAGTTACATCCTGTGCTATGGATGGGTGTAATTGTTGTTACATCCTGTGCTATGGATGGGTGTAATTGTTGTTACATCCTGTGCTATGGATGGGTGTAATTGTTCAGTTACATCCTGTGCTATGGATGGGTGTAATTGTTGTTACATCCTGTGCTATGGATGGGTGTAATTGTTGTTACATCCTGTGCTATGGATGGGTGTAATTGTTCAGTTACATCCTGTGATATGGATGGGTGTAATTGTTGATAATTGTTCAGTTACATCCTGTGCTATGGATGGGTGTAATTGTTGATAATTGTTGAGTTACATCCTGTGCTATGGATGGGTGTAATTGTTGATAATTGTTCAGCTACATCCTGTGCTATGGATGGGTGTAATTGTTCAGTTACATCCTGTGCTATGGATGGGTGTAATTGTTAAGTTACATCCTGTGATATGGATGGGTGTAATTGTTCAGTTACATCCTGTGATATGGATGGGTGTAATTGTTCAGTTACATCCTGTGCTATGGATGGGTGTAATTGTTGAGTTACATCCTGTGATATGGATGGGTGTAATTGTTCAGTTACATCCTGTGATATGGATGGGTGTAATTGTTCAGTTACATCCTGTGATATGGATGGGTGTAATTGTTGATAATTGTTGAGTTACATCCTGTGATATGGATGGGTGTAATTGTTGATAATTGTTCAGTTACATCCTGTGCTATGGATGGGTGTAATTGTTGATAATTGTTCAGTTACATCCTGTGCTATGGATGGGTGTAATTGTTGATAATTGTTCAGTTACATCCTGTGCTATGGATGGGTGTAATTGTTCAGTTACATCCTGTGCTATGGATGGGTGTAATTGTTCAGTTACATCCTGTGCTATGGATGGGTGTAATTGTTCAGTTACATCCTGTGCTATGGATGGGTGTAATTGTTCAGTTACATCCTGTGCTATGGATGGGTGTAATTGTTCAGTTACATCCTGTGCTATGGATGGGTGTAATTGTTCAGTTACATCCTGTGCTATGGATGGGTGTAATTGTTCAGTTACATCCTGTGCTATGGATGGGTGTAATTGTTGATAATTGTTCAGTTACATCCTGTGATATGGATGGGTGTAATTGTTCAGTTACATCCTGTGCTATGGATGGGTGTAATTGTTCAGTTACATCTTGTGCTATGGATGGGTGTAATTGTTGATAACTGTTCAGTTACATCCTGTGCTATGGATGGGTGTAATTGTTCAGTTACATCCTGTGCTATGGATGGGTGTAATTGTTCAGTTACATCCTGTGCTATGGATGGGTGTAATTGTTGATAATTGTTCAGTTACATCCTGTGATATGGATGGGTGTAATTGTTCAGTTACATCCTGTGCTATGGATGGGTGTAATTGTTCAGTTACATCCTGTGCTATGGATGGGTGTAATTGTTCAGTTACATCTTGTGCTATGGATGGGTGTAATTGTTGATAACTGTTCAGTTACATCCTGTGCTATGGATGGGTGTAATTGTTCAGTTACATCCTGTGCTATGGATGGGTGTAATTGTTCAGTTACATCCTGTGCTATGGATGGGCTAAGGCATCAGTGTAATTGTTCAGTCTCACCTTGGACGTAGTGATTCGGTTGTTGATGAATTTCTCAGGCGGCACCCTCACCCCCACCTCTGCCCCCTCCTGTCCTCCCACTCCCCCCTCCCCACCCAGGGAGGTGCAGGTTCTGTGACCCACTTCAACTCGACGGATGTCCGGTCTGTCATGCTTTAGGCATCTCTGAAACAAAGGTAAAAAACCAAACTTTTAGGCATCTCTGAAACAAACGTTTGAAAAAACAACTTTTAGGCATCTCTGAAACAAAAGTTGGAAAAACAACAACTTTTAGGCATCTCTGAAACAAACGTTTGAAAAACCAACAAAATTTAGGCATCTCTGAAACAAAGGTTAAAAAAAACCAATTAAGGCATCTCTGAAATAAAATTTGAAAAAAACAACTTTCAGGCATCTCTGAAACATTATTTTTTTGAAGGTTAAAAAAAGCAATTAAGGCATCTCTGAAACAAAAGTTGGAAAAAACAACTTTCAGGCATCTCTGAAACAAAGGCTAAAAAACCCAAAAACTTTTAGGCATCTCTGAAACAAAGGTTAAAAAAACAAAAACTTTTAGGCATCTCTGAAACAAAGGTTTAAACAAAAAAAACTTTTAGGCATCTCTGAAACAAAAGTTGGAGAAAAAAACACCTAATAAATTTGTCTTGTAAAACACAGTGTCATCATCTTACAGCCTAACTGCTTCAGTCAGACTGGGGCCATTTTGTGATCTTCTTCCTCCTGTCTATCTGCCTTCTTCATCAGGTGGAACATTCCGCCGATGGATTGGAGGGAAAGAAGAAGAAAACTAGGGTTGCTTGCAGAGCCGGGCCACAGCAAATAAAATAAAATAAATTGATAAATAAAGAAGAAAAAAATAATTCCAAAAAAGGTAAATGTGAATAAAGTGATAATGGACAGAGTACCAGAACCCCAGAATCCATGGTGTTGAAAACTATGATCCAAAACAATGTCAAGTCTTATTATGTGAGTGGCACATGCAAGTTGTTTTCTCTTTTCCCCCCACAAAATGTGAACAAATCAGACTGGGCACACCAACCCATAGACAGCACAGAACCTCCCCAGCCCGATTCTGAGGATATTGATTTCACTGACCCTGTGCCCACAAACTGCTTTGGAAACATTCATTTAATTGACAACCACACTGAGGACAATGACTTCACTGACCCTGTGCCCACAAACTGCTTTGGAAACATTCATTTAATTGACAACCACACTGAGGACAATGACTTCACTGACCCTGTGCCCACAAACTGCTTTGGAAACATTCATTTAATTAACAACCACATTCTGAGGACAACGACTTCACTGACCCTGTGCCCACACACTGCTTTGGAAACATTCATTTTATCGACAACCACACTCTGAGGACAATGACTTCACTGACCCTGTGCCCACAAACTGCTTTGGAAACCTTCATTTTATCGACAACCACACTCTGAGGACAACGACTTCACTGACCCTGTGCCCACAAACTGCTTTGGAAACATTCATTTTATCGACAACCACACTGAAGCCTTCCTCAAACCAATATCTAAAAGCTGGGTGTGATACAAAATGGACTGATTTTTTTTCCACAGTTTGCCATGAACAGTGCCGTGGCATTTGATCCAAAGAAAGAGAGGCGCACCCAAAACCGTTGCTAACTTTTTTCTTTTTAATTTTTATTTAGTTATTGCAATGCATTTCTTTCTCTCTGGCTATAAACACATGCAAGCATAATTCACGGAGAGAGGGGGAGAGAGAGAGAGGAGAGAGGGGGGAGAGAGAGAGAGAGGAGAGAGAGAGAGAGAGAGAGAGAGAGAGAGAGAGAGAGAGAGAGAGAGAGAGAGAGAGAGAGAAGAGAGAGAGAGAGAGAGAGAGAGAGAGAGAGAGACACACACACACACAGAGACAGAGAGAGAGAGAGAGAGAGAGAGAGAGAGAGAGAGAGAGAGAGAGAGAGAGAGAGAGAGAGAGAGAGAGAGAGAGAGAGAGAGAGAGAGAGAGAGAGACACACACACAGAGACAGAGAGAGAGGGAGAGAGAGAGAGAGAGAGAGAGAAACAGACAGAGAGAGAGAGAGAGAGAGAGAGAGAGAGAGAGAGAGAGAGAGAGAGAGAGAGAGAGAGAGAGAGAGACACACAGACAGAGAGAGAGAGAGAGAGAGAAACAGACACACACACACACACACACACACACACACAGAGAGAGAGAGACAGAGAGAGAGAGAGAGAGAGAGAGAGAGAGAGAGAGAGAGAGAGAGAGACACACACACACAGACAGAGAGAGGGAGAGAGAGAGAGAGAGAGAGAGAGAGAGAGAGAGAGAGAGAGAGAGAGAGAGAGAGAGAGAGAGAGAGAGAGAGAGAGAGAGAGAGAGAGAGAGAGAGAGAGAGAGACAGAGAGAGAGAGATACAAAGAAAGAAACATATAATCAGTAGACTGACGCTGAGTACAAAACAGTACACACATCGAAGGTTCTGTGGGGAAAAAAACACAGAGAGAGAGAGAGAGAGAGAGAGAGAGAGAGAGAGAGAGAGAGAGAGAGAGAGAGAGAGAGAGAGAGAGAGAGAGAGAGAGACAGACAGAGACACAGAGAGAGAGATACAAACAAAGAAACATATAATCAGTAGACTGACGCTGAGTACAAAATAGTACACACATCCAAGGTTCTGTGAAAAACACAGAGAGAGAGAGAGAGAGAGAGAGAGAGAGAGAGAGAGAGAGAGAGAGAGAGAGAGAGAGAGAGAGAGAGAGAGAGAGAGAGAGAGAGAGAGAGAGATTCCACTTGCACAAACTTGTAAACAACCATGCAAGCCACATAAACACACACACAAATACACATTTACACATACTCTCTCTCTCTCCCTCTTAAGAGTGTTAGACACACACACACACATGCGCGTGCGCACACACACACAATACTCACACATACTCGCTGTCTGTCTGTCTGTCTCTCTCTCTCTCTCTCTCTCTCTCTCTCTCTCTCTCTCTCTCTCTCTCTCTCTCTCTCTCTCTCTCTCTCTCTCTCACACACACACACACACACAGACACATCATACACACATTCTAAACATACCTCCACAATCTTCAAACGATGATTGGCCAAAGCCAGCTCCCTAAACACCAATGCGGTCATCTGTCTACCTTTCCTTCAAATGATGATTGGCCAAAGCTAGCTCCCTAAACACCAGTATGTTACTATCTGTCTACCTTTCCTTCAAACGATGATGGCCTAGCTCTCTACACACCAGTATGTTACTATCTGTCTACCCTTCCTTCAAACGATGATTGGCCAAAGCTAGCTCCATAAACACCAGTATGTTACTATCTGTCTACCTTTCCTTCAAACGATGATGGCCTAGCTCTCTACACACCAGTATGTTACTATCTGTCTACCTTTCCTTCAAACGATGACTGGCCAAAGCTAGCTCCCTAAACACCAGTATGTTACTATATGTCTACCTTTCCTTCAAACGATGACTGGCCAAAGCTAGCTCCCTAAACACCAGTATGTTACTATCTGTCTACCTTCATTCAAACGATGATGGTCTAGCTCCCTAAACACCAGTATGTTACTATCTGTCTACCCTTCCTTCAAACGATGATGGCCTAGCTCCCTAAACACCAGTATGTTACTATCTGTCTACCTTTCCTTCAAACGATGATTGGCCAAAGCTAGCTCCCTAAACACCAGTATGTTACTACTATCTGTCTACCTTCCTTCAAACGATGATGGCCTAGCTCCCTAAACACCAGTATGTTACTATCTGTCTACCTTCCTTCAAACGATGATGGCCTAGCTCTCTACACACCAGTATGTTACTATCTGTCTACCTTTCCTTCAAACGATGATTGGCCAAAGCTAGCTCCCTAAACACCAGTATGTTACTATCTGTCTACCTTTCCTTCAAACGATGATTGGCCAAAGCTAGCTCTCTACACACCAGAATGTTACTATCTGTCTACCTTCCTTCAAACGATGATGGCCTAGCTCTCTACACACCAGTATGTTACTATCTGTCTACCTTCCTTCAAACGATGATTGGCCAAAGCTAGCTCCCTAAACACCAGTATGTTACTATCTGTCTACCTTTCCTTCAAACGATGATGGCCTAGCTCTCTACACACCAGTATGTTACTATCTGTCTACCTTTCCTTCAAACGATGACTGGCCAAAGCTAGCTCCCTAAACAACAGTATGTTACTATCTGTCTACCTTCCTTCAAACGATGATGGCCTAGCTCTCTACACACCATTATGTTACTATCTGTCTACCTTTCCTTCAAACGATGACTGGCCAAAGCTAGCTCCATAAACACCAATATGTTACTATCTGTCTACCTTCCTTCAAACGATGATGGCCTAGCTCCCTAAACACCAGTATGTTACTATCTGTCTACCTTTCCTTCAAACGATGATGGCCTAGCTCTCTACACACCAGTATGTTACTATCTGTCTACCTTCCTTCAAACGATGATGGCCTAGCTCCATAAACACCAGTATGTTACTATATGTCTACCTTCCTTCAAACGATGATTGGCCAAAGCTAGCTCCCTACACACCAGTATGTTACTATCTGTCTACCTTTCCTTCAAACGATGATGGCCTAGCTCCCTACACACCAGTATGTTACTATCTGTCTACCTTTCCTTCAAACGATGATGGCCTAGCTCTCTACACACCAGTATGTTACTATCTGTCTACCTTTCCTTCAAACGATGATTGACCAAAGCTAGCTCCATAAACACCAGTATGTTACTATCTGTCTACCTTTCCTTCAAACGATGATGGCCAAAGCTAGCTCTCTACACACCAGTATGTTACTATCTGTCTACCTTTCCTTCAAACGATGATTGGCCAAAGCTAGCTCCATAAACACCAGTATGTTACTATCTGTCTACCTTTCCTTCAAACGATGATTGGCCAAAGCTAGCTCCATACACACCAGTATGTTACTATCTGTCTACCTTCCTTCAAACGATGATGGCCTAGCTCTCTACACACCAGTATGTTACTATCTGTCTACCTTTCCTTCAAACGATGATGGCCTAGCTCCATAAACACCAGTATGTTACTATCTGTCTACCTTTCCTTCAAACGATGATGGCCTAGCTCTCTACACACCAGTATGTTACTATCTGTCTACCTTTTCTTCAAACGATGATTGGCCAAAGCTAGCTCCCTAAACACCAGTATGTTACTATCTGTCTACCTTTCCTTCAAACGATGATTGGCCAAAGCTAGCTCTCTACACACCAGAATGTTACTATCTGTCTACCTTCCTTCAAACGATGATGGCCTAGCTCTCTACACACCAGTATGTTACTATCTGTCTACCTTCCTTCAAACGATGATGGCCTAGCTCTCTACACACCAGTATGTTACTATATGTCTACCCTTCCTTCAAACGATGATTGGCCAAAGCTAGCTCCCTAAACACCAGTATGTTACTATCTGTCTACCTTTCCTTCAAACGATGATGGCCTAGCTCTCTACACACCAGTATGTTACTATCTGTCTACCTTTCCTTCAAACGATGACTGGCCAAAGCTAGCTCCCTAAACACCAGTATGTTACTATCTGTCTACCTTTCCTTCAAACGATGACTGGCCAAAGCTAGCTCCCTAAACACCAGTATGTTACTATCTGTCTACCTTTCCTTCAAACGATGATGGCCTAGCTCTCTACACACCAGTATGTTACTATCTGTCTACCTTCCTTCAAACGATGATGGCCTAGCTCCCTACACACCAGTATGTTACTATCTGTCTACCTTTCCTTCAAACGATGATTGGCCAAAGCTAGCTCCACAAACACCAGTATGTTACTATCTGTCTACCTTCCTTCAAACGATGATGGCCTAGCTCTCTACACACCAGTATGTTACTATCTGTCTACCTTCCTTCAAACGATGATTGACCAAAGCTAGCTCCATAAACACCAGTATGTTACTATCTGTCTACCTTTCCTTCAAACGATGATGGCCTAGCTCTCTACACACCAGTATGTTACTATCTGTCTACCTTCCTTCAAACGATGATTGACCAAAGCTAGCTCCATAAACACCAGTATGTTACTATCTGTCTACCTTTCCTTCAAACGATGATGGCCTAGCTCCCTACACACCAGTATGTTACTATCTGTCTACCTTTCCTTCAAACGATGATGGCCTAGCTCCCTACACACCAGTATGTTACTATCTGTCTACCTTTCCTTCAAACGATGATGGCCTAGCTCCATAAACACCAGTATGTTACTATCTGTCTACCTTCCTTCAAACGATGATTGGCCAAAGCTAGCTCCCTAAACACCAGTATGTTACTATCTGTCTACCTTTCCTTCAAACGATGATGGCCTAGCTCCCTACACACCAGTATGTTACTATCTGTCTACCTTCCTTCAAACGATGATTGGCCAAAGCTAGCTCTCTACACACCAGTATGTTACTATCTGTCTACCTTCCTTCAAACGATGATCATCCTTCTCTCTCTTTCCTCTCTCTATCCTTTTCTTTCAATACCTCCAGTTCTTCTTCTTTCCTTTCTCCCTCTAAATCATTGCATTCAATGATGGGAAGAAGTGCAAACAAGACTATTTCAGTATTTGATCTCCTTTGTCTTAGTATATCTACAATCGGGTTACACCTACTGTCTATGGCACACTCTCTCTCTTTCTCTGTCTTTGCTTGTGTGTTAAAGATCCCCTTTGTTCCCTTCCTCCCCTCCACTTTGCATACAAACCTGTAATTACCATGCCTCCTGCCCACTTACACAGAGTATGGACCTGCACCTTATCTACTAAGTGTGTGTGTGTGTGTGTGTGTGTGTGTGTGTGTGTGTGTGTGTGTGTGTGTGTGTGTGTGTGTGTGTGTGTGTGTGTGTGTGTGTGAGAGAGAGAGGGGAGAGAGAGAGAGAGAGAGAGAGAGAGAGAGAGAGAGAGAGAGAGAGAGAGAGAGAGAGAGAGAGTGAGTGAGTGTGAGAGAGAGAGAAAGCAAGAGAAAAAGAGTTTAATAATAGGTAGGTTAAATAGAACTTAGACGTGTGACCTAATGAGCGGTCTGTGTGTGTGTGTGTGTGTGTGTGTGTGTGTGTGTGTGTGTGTGTGTGTGTGTGTGTGTGTGTGTGTGTGTGTGTGTGTGTGTGTGTGTGTGTGTGTGTGTGTGTGAGAGAGAGAGAGAGAGAGAGAGAGAGAGAGAGAGAGAGAGAGAGAGAGAGAGAGAGAGAGAGAGAGAGTGAGTGTGAGAGAGAGAAAGCGAGAGAGATAGTTTAATAATAGGTAGGTTAAATAGAACTTAGACGTGTGACCTAATGAGCGGTCTGTGTGTGTGTGTGTGTGTGTGTGTGTGTGTGTGTGTGTGTGTGTGTGTGTGTGTGTGTGTGTGTGTGTGTGTGTGTGTGTGTGTGTGTGTGTGTGTGTGTGTGCATGTTTGTGTCACTGTGTGTGTGTCACTGTGTGTGTGTGTATCAAATCAAATCAAATCATCTTTATTATCTCATAACAGAGAAATTGCATCCAGGTGCACATAACTTAGAAAAACAATAATAAACACATTTATCAACAACAATTAAAGAATATAAACTAATAACTAATAACACTGCAATATCGTAATTAACAAACTGGACGAATACGAATACAAACAATTACTCACGTGTGTGTGTGTGTGTGTGTGTGTGTGTGTGTGTGTGTGTGTGTGTGTGTGTGTGTGTGTGTGTGTGTGTGTGTGTGTGTGTGTGTCACTGTGTGTGTGTGTGTGTGTGTGTGTGTCACTGTGCGTGTGTGTGTGTGTGTGTAATTGTGTGTGTCACTGTGTGTGTGATGTGTGGTGTGTGTGTGTGCGCGTGTGTATGTGTGTGTGCGCGTGTACGTGCGTGTGCCTCTCTTTCTCAGTCTGTCTTTCTGTCTGTCCTTGCACACAGGTGGAATGGCACAGTGGGGTTTAAACATCTTGTGAGTCTAATTTAAATACACAGGAAAAAGACACAATCACTATGCATTTGTTTGATGCCTTTTGTCTGTCTTTCTTTCTTTACTTGTTTCCTGTGTGCCTGCTGTGAACCAGTTGTTTGATGCCTTTTGTCTGTCTTTCTTTCTTTACTTGTTTCCTGTGTGCCTGCTGTGAACCAGTTGTTTGATGCCTTTTGTCTGTCTTTCTTTCTTTACTTGTTTCCTGTGTGCCTGCTGTGAACCAGTTGTTTGATGCCTTTTGTCTGTCTTTCTTTCTTTACTTGTTTCCTGTGTGCCTGCTGTGAACCAGTTGTTTGATGCCTTTTGTCTGTCTTTCTTTCTTTACTTGTTTCCTGTGTGCCTGCTGTGAACCAGTTGTTTGATGCCTTTTGTCTGTCTTTCTTTCTTTACTTGTTTCCTGTGTGCCTGCTGTGAACCAGTTGTTTGATGCCTTTTGTCTTTCTTTCTTTACTTGCTTACTGTGTGTCTGCTGTGAACCAGTTGTGTATGTGAAAGAAAGAGGGGAGAGACAGGGAAGAGCGAGAACAGACAGACAGACGCTGGGTATCTAAGGAGTCAGTAATGGATTGCAATAATGCATTGTCAATGTCATTCACGCAAATTACTTATTTTCCAAACATAACCATTTCAGTTACTGCTTCTCCTTACTTATAAATAATGACCTTTTCAGAGAACACACACACGCAAGCATGAATGCACGTATGCATGCACATACACACACACACGTGTACGTGTGCACGCTCACACACACACACATGTGTGTGCACGCTCACACACACACACACACACATGTGCGCGTGTGCACGCTCACACACACACACACAATTGCCCTGATCGGTAAGTTTACACAAGCAAGGGTGGAGGTTTGAGTGGTGAATGCCAGGCCAACATATATATATATATAATATTAACAATCCAGAGATAGGGGTGTACTTTAGAGGTATTTCATAGACCCCGACATACTGACAGTGTAGGAGGTTTTTTCCCAGGAATAACTCCCATGAAACAAACATTGTAACTCTGTCTGAGAAAGATGAAGTTGTACTTTTCCCATCACCTTGTTTTTTTACCTATTCTGTCTGAGAAAGCTTTTTTTCGTAATTAATTTTTTAGGTAACTTATAGACCTTGATTAGCACACTTTGTTATGTACCTTGAAATAATGTACCCATGATAAGTACCAAATAAGTACCCATGATAAGTACCAAATAAGTACCCATGATAAGTACCAAATAAGTACCCATGAACCCAACATTGCACTGTGTGTAGAAATAGCTTGAACAAGTGCAGATCTGTACTTGGCTGGATAATGCTAAGTATGGGTATTATAAGAACAGGTGTACCCAATGAGTTAACATTAACATACTGGTGGGAAATGTGTTACACTTTGAACGAGAGAGAGAGAGAGAGAGAGAGAGAGAGAGAGAGAGAGAGAGAGAGAGAGAGAGAGAGAGAGAGAGAGAGAGAGAGAGAGAGAGAGAGAGAGAGAGAGACAGAGTGAGAGAGACAGAAACAGAGAGAGAGAGAGGGAGAGGAGAGAGAGAGAGAGAGAGAGAGAGAGAGAGAGAGAGAGAGAGAGAGAGAGAGAGAGAGAGAGAGAGAGAGAGAGAGAGAGAGAGAGAGAGAGAGAGAGAGAGAGAGGGACAGTGAGAGAGACAGAAACAGAGAGAGAGGGGGAGAGAGAGAGAGAGAGAGAGAGAGAGAGAGAGAGAGAGAGAGAGAGAGAGAGAGAGAGAGAGAGAGAGAGAGAGAGAGAGACAGAGAAAGGGATACATACTGAGAGTGAGGGAGAGAGAGAAAGAGAGAGAGAGAGAGAGAGAGAGAGAGAGAGAGAGAGAGAGAGAGAGAGAGAGAGAGAGAGAGAGAGAGAGAGAGAGAGAGAGAGAGAGAGAGAGAGAGAGAGAGAGAGAGAGAGAGAGAGAGAGAGAGAGAGAGAGAGAGAGAGAGAGAGAGAGAGAGAGAGAGAGAGAGAGAGAGAGAGAGAGAGAGAGAGAGAGAGAGAGAGGGAGAGGGAGAGAGAGCACATTAGCATTTTGGGACTTACTTGGCATAGTATAACATTACTATCTACCCCTAACCAAGTGTTAAAAGTGTCCCCAATAACATGGGTGTGGCTCTCAATTAAAAAGCCCTGTATGAAAGAAAAACGGGTTCATAAAGGCGTGCACTGAATACATTATGTACCAAAGTTTGTAACAATAAAGTCTCCACATCAAGGTGCACTGAATACATTATGAACCAAAGTTTGTAACAATAAACTCCCCACGTCAAAGTGTACTGAATATATTATGTACAGCATTTTGTAACAATAAACTCTCCACGTTAAAGTGTACTGAATATATTATGTACAGCATTTTGTAACAATAAACTCTCCACGTTAAAGTGTACTGAATATATTATGTACAGCATTTTGTAGCAATAAACTCTCTACGTCAAAGTGTACTGAATATATTACGTACAGCATTTTGTAACAATAAACTCTCCACATCAAGGTGCACTGAATATATTATGTACAGCATTTTGTAACAATAAATTCTCCACGTCAAAGTGCACTGAATATAGTATGTACCAAAGTTTGTAACAATAAACTCTCCACATCAAAGTGCACTGAATACATTATGTACAGCATTTTGTAACAATAAACTCTCCACGTCAAAGTGTACTGAATATATTATGTACAGTATTTTGCAACAATAAACTCCCCACGTCAAAGTGTACTGAATACATTATGTACAGCATTTTGTAACAATAAACACTCCCCACGTCAAAGTGTACTGAATACATTATGTACAGCATTTTGTAACAATAAACTCCCCATGTCAAAGTGTACTGAATACATTATGTACAGCATTTTGTAACAATAAACTCCCCATGTCACAGTGCACTGAATACATTATGTACAGCATTTTGTAACAAGAAACTCTCCACGTCAAAGCGCCATCGCTGTTATTACATGTTTATAAAAACGAGCTAATGATCAGGTTGTGCGTTACATATAATATCTAAGAGTGTATGGGAAGTAATGTTACACACGCTACGTGGAAGACAGTTATTATTAGTTTGGTTACATGGATATCTTCATAACACCTTACTCTGACCACAGACCAACAGTCCTAAGGGAAACAAAATTACAAGCACAATAAGGAAGATGATTATTATTAGAATGTTAATTATTTGTTACTCACGTAGCAGAAAATAGATCAATCTCTAAGCGCTTTACAATCATAATGTCAGACAGTGTGGATGGATCTAACTGCTCATGTACAACATTTTCCTTTCATATCAAAACTTAAGATAAATGACTGGGAGAGAATGATGCAAAAAGTTGGCAAACTGTCTTTATTGAACCCTAAAACACAATCACTGGTAACCAAAGCTGACTGAGTAACTTCTGCTGAGCGATGAACAATACATCACACTGTTGATGGGAAAAGCTGACTGAGTAACTGAGCGATGAACAATGCATCATACTGTTGATGGGAAAAGGTGACCGAGTAACTGAGCGATGAACAATGCATCATATTGTTGATGGGAAAAGCTGACTGAGTAACTGAGCGATGAACAATGCATCACACTG
>CM065708.1:40344804-40349804 GCA_017654935.2 Phymorhynchus buccinoides
CTTTGGAACCATGGTGATCAGCCCCCGTGGAGATACCAGGTCTTTCCTACAAACAGTTTCTCACCTTCTGAAAGTTCTCTGCTATTAACGTCCTCTAATCTGTCCTTCTTTGACTCTGCCTTTTTCGTTTGCTTACTCAGTTACTATCATCTGCTATGTTTCTGCCTTACTCAGTTACTATCATCTGCTATGTTTCTGCCTTACTCAGTTACTATCATCTGCTATGTTTCTGCCTTACTCAGTTACTATCATCTGCTATGTTTCTGCCTTACTCAGTTACTATCATCTGCTATGTTTCTGCCTTACTCAGTTACTATCATCTGCTATGTTTCTGCCTTACTCAGTTACTATCATCTGCTATGTTTCTGCCTTACTCAGTTACTATCATCTGCTATGTTTCTGCCTTACTCAGTTACTATCATCTACTATGTTTAAGCCTTAAACAGCTACTGGTCCATTCTCCTGCCTTTGTTCTAGAAACTCTTACAAAGACTTTCTCCAGCCGAAGACGGACACGCTGGACCTGTTTCTTAGCCGCATGACAGCAGCATGACGCATCTGCCCTCATATTACAGGAGACTGTCTGAGTGATCGACGAAGAAGAATCAACCAATCAAGTGAAGAGGTTTCAGCAACAGTACAAGGTCTTATTCAATTTTCATTTTCTTCTTTTGAATCACACCAAAAGTCTAATTTCCTACAGCTGTCTACCACAAGTCAAATACAATATATGGAGAGCTGTCAGCCTCACCATACTAGTGGCCCCAACGACCAGCTGATGTTGACCAATGAACGATACAAGTTAGCAATGACAAAGTTTGTCTCAGCCTGTCGATGGCAAGGCATCGCGGACATCGTTTCTCTTCATGTACGTACAAACAAATCTCTTTAAAAGAGTGACTGTAACAGCTCTTCAGTCATCTGAATATAGAAATCCTGCTACAATAACTCATGACGATGATGATGATGATGATGATGATGATGATGATGATGACTGTAACAGCTCTTCAGTCATCTGGATATAGAAATCCTGCGACAATAACTCATGAGGCAACCACACTTGAACTCTAACATAAACCTCTTGTTCTGTAATATCCTGGCTCGCTTCGTTGTAGAAAATACAAATGACACAAAAAGACATTTTCCTTGTTTCTCTCTCTCTTTCTTTAACAAGGATTATGCAACCACATCATAGTCCACACAACAAAGGCTGCCTGACAAAGAAAGACACTCTTTTTTCATTGCTCTCTCTGACTCTGTCTCTCTCTGTGTCTGTCTCCCCCTTTTTCCTTTCTTTCTTTCTGCTCCTTTCTCCCTTAAACAAAGAAAGGATGTATGATCATTGCTTTCAAAATAATAACACCCCCCACTGATCTGTTATTCACAGTTTTCGATTTACCAACAGAACACAAAATAATAACACCCCCCGCTAATCTGTTATTCACAGTTTTCGATTCAACAACAGAACACAAAATAATAACACCCCCCACTGGTCTTTTGTCCACAGTTTTCCATTCAGCAACAGAACACAAAATAATAACACCCCCCACTGATCTTTTGTCCACAGTTTTCCATTCAGCAACAGAACACAAAATCACTTCCATTTGTTCTGAAGTTCACAATACTCATACCATATTTTTCTGATCATAAGGCCACACTTTTTTCTTTTCTTGTTTAACCAGACCCACATTGTAAATAATCATCAAATTGATGATGGAGGACGCTATATGCAAGAAGAAGACGACTGAGCCCTGTGCCTTATGACTTACAGTGTCAGAAACTATAATAACAAAATCAGATTGCTATGTAAAATCAAAAAATGTCAGAAACTATAATATCAAAATCAGATTGTTATGTAAAATCAAATATAGTCCAAAAATATGGGTTGGGTACTCCATGCATCAACTTGGATGTAGTGAAAGCACTTGAACTAGTTGAAGTTCAAGCCACAAGTTCACTTTAAAATGTAGCAAGTTTTCTTTGATTAAAAAGTTCTGGTTTGGAAAGCTCTGGCTGAAGACTTACTTCCACTCTTGCTGATAGACTGATAGCTTCTCCCTATATCTGTGTGTGTGTGTGTGTGTGTGTGTGTGTGTGTGTGTGTGTGTGTGTGTGTGTGTGCGTGTGCGTGCGTGTGTGCATGCGCACAAATAATACAATATATTTCACCGAAGTGTAACATTGCAAGCAACTTATTCACACACACACACACACACACACGAGTTTAGACAGACATGCTAGTTTGAACTCTCTAATTAACCCGCTGAACTCATACCATAACTTATCCCACTGATCTCTCTCTCTTTCTGTGTCATTGACAATCTCAGTCTGTCTCGTTCTCTTCTGTCAGCTATTGCCTCGATCAGTTTCTATTTTTAGCATACAGGACATGCAATATATACATTACATTACTTCATAGAACTAATACGGAAACACATGACTGTATGACATAGCTGTATTTCAAGCTTTCTGTCCGCCCCCCCCCCCCCCCCCACCCCCCCCTATATCCCCTCCCAAACACCCCAACAAAAAATGAGAAGGATAACAAAAGAATAAAATGCCATGTGTACAGCAAGAATGTTGTTTGCAATGAGATGCATAGATAAGGGTCATGAGACGCAAGCTGCCATGCTTTAGATGACAAGAGATGAGGAAACAGAGCAGCCAGAGGGACAGACCCAAGGGAACGTACAGCAAGAATGCTGTTTGCAATGAGATGAATAAGGGTATAAGGGTCAGAGCAGCCAGAGGGACAGACCCAAAGGAACGTACAGCAAGAATGCTGTTTGCAATGAGATGAATAAGGGCATAAGGGTCAGAGCAGCCAGAGGGACAGACCCAAGGGAACGTACAGCAAGAATGCTGTTTGCAATGAGATGAATAAGGGTATACGGGTCAGAGCAGCCAGAGGGACAGACCCAAGGGAACGTACAGCAAGAATGCTGTTTGCAATGAGATGAATAAGGGTATAAGGGTCAGAGCAGCCAGAGGGACAGACCCAAGGGAACGTACAGCAAGAATGCTGTTTGCAATGAGATGAATAAGGGCATAAGGGTCAGAGCAGCCAGAGGGTCAGACACAAGGGAACGTACAGCAAGAATGCTGTTTGCAATGAGATGAATAAGGGCATAAGGGTCAGAGCAGCCAGAGGGACAGACCCAAGGGAACGTACAGCAAGAATGCTGTTTGCAATGAGATGAATAAGGGCATAAGGGTCAGAGCAGCCAGAGGGTCAGACACAAGGGAACGTACAGCAAGAATGCTGTTTGCAATGAGATGAATAAGGGCATAAGGGTCAGAGCAGCCAGAGGGTCAGACACAAGGGAACGTACAGCAAGAATGCTGTTTGCAATGAGATGAATAAGGGTATAAGGGTCAGAGCAGCCAGAGGGACAGACCCAAGGGTATAAGGGTCAGAGCAGCCAGAGGGACAGGGCTGGGGTGGAAAGTACAAACAAAGATAGCTTTTCAGACCGGGGATAAAAAAGAAAGAAAACAAGTTCAGTGTAGACTTGGAGGGGAATTAAGGAAGGGGCAAAGGGCGTTTAAAACTAAGGTAGAACAGCAGTTTCAGACAGGCAAAATGGCCGACGATGGGATGGGATTCGAACCCTCACTGGTCAAAATAAGAAAAGAACAATGGCTTGTCATATGACCGAGGAGGAACAGAGAGATTTTTCTTTTAAGTTAAACGAGTTTTACTGTAGATTTGAGAGAGCAGATTTAGAGGGGGAGTTGGACAGTGTGACTTCACAGTTACATGAGAAAATAAAGGGTGTAAGAGGGGAACAAGAGTTTGAAATTGAAGAGAAAGATGTTGAACGTTTGTTTTTGAAGTTGAATGTAAGGAAAGCTGTGGGACCAGACCATGTATGTGGAAGACTGTTGAAAGCATGTGGTTCTCAATTATGTGGTGTGTTTTGTTCGCTTTTTAATTGGTCTTTACGTGATTGTTCTGTGCCATGTATCTGGAAAAACTCTACTATCACTCCTATTCCCAAGAAAAAGAATCCTGTCATACTAAACGATTACCGTCCTGTTGCTCTAACCTCCATAGTCATGAAATGTTTCGAAAAGATTGTTCTCCAACGCCTCCTTAGTTTCACTAACCAGCACTTTGACTCTTTTCAGTTCGCCTACAAACCCTGCAGGGGGACAGACGATGCCATTCTAACACTTCTGAACAACGCCTTTCTGCACTTGAATAACCCTAATTCTTTTGTTCGTATTTTGTTCATTGACTTCTCCTCTGCTTTCAATACTATACAACCTCATCTCTTGGCTCTGAAAATGTTACGTTTAGATGTTGATCCCAAGCTCATTCTCTGGATCGTCAATTTTCTGCTCCACAGAACACAGTCTGTTCGTTTTCATTCTGTTGTTTCCTCTGAAAGGTCGACTTCTACTGGTGCTCCCCCAGCTACAGTTCTATCCCCTATTCTTTTCACATTGTATACTAACGACTGCACAGGTACAGATGAAACACCCCTCGTCAAATATTCTGATGACTCTGCAATCCAAGATCTATCAAATTCAGATTCAGTTTATTTTAGTGAAGTTGAAAAGTTTTGTTCTTGGTGTAAATACAACTATTTGGATTTGAATGTAGTAAAAACAAAAGAAATGCTGATTGATTTTCGCAAAAACCCACTGCCTGTCCCGATGCTTGTGATTAACGGTGAGACTGTTGAAAGGGTGAATGATTATACATATCTTGGTACAGTACTAGACAGCAAGCTCACTTTCGATAAAAATGTTGATTATGTTCATAAGAAATGCCAGCCAATAATTTTTTGTTTACAGAAATTGAGAAACATTGGTGTTCATTCTGACATTCTGCATTCTTATTACCGGTGTTGTATCGAGTCAGTTCTCACTGTTTCATTTTTATGTTGGTATGGAAGTTTGAGTGTAAGAAGCAAGCATGTGCTGAGTGATATGGTGAATGTGTGCAGTAAGATTGTGGGTGTGAGGCAGAATGGATTACAAGATTTATTTGA
>CM065708.1:40354804-40364804 GCA_017654935.2 Phymorhynchus buccinoides
CTACATGCCAAAATTTGAAGACGCATAAGACCAACGGTGTGGAAGTTATGGCCCCTTAAAGAGTTTCGGTTTTCAAGGTCGTACGCCAAGGTCAAGGTCACGACGGCGGAAGTTTTTGCGCGGATGCCTTCCTCTCATGGTGACACACCACCACACAAAATTTGAAGCGATTCGGTCAAGTGGTTTGGGAGATATCCTTGAGACAGACAGAAAAACAAACAAAAAAACAAACAAGGGCATCGCCGGGCGGCAGATATGTCCTTTGCCGGTTACGCCCTGTACATGCCCCGCCCTGTACCTCCCTTCCCCCTCACATCTTAGGTCCCTATCCTCCTTGCGATCTTTGGGTGATGCACCTACACACCCTTGACTGGGTGCAAATCGTTTTCCAAAGATGCACACCCCCTTAATTGGTGGGGTGCACACCCTTAACACTGAGACATGTCTGCCACTCTGCGACATTTAAGCCCCATATGGCACATTTTGTGCTACAATATCTTTTACTTTTAGTATTAGACCCCCTCCTTTACCGGGATGTACACCTTTAATTGGTGGGGTGTACACCATTAATGGGGTGTACACCCTTAACTCGGAGACATGTCTGCCGCTCGGCGACATCACAATCCCACATGGCATAATTTGTACTGCAATGTCTTCTACTCCACCTTTTTCACCCCCACACAAAATTTGGAGTGATTCTATACAGTATTTCACGAGATATAGGAGGTTGAAGACAAACGGAAACATGTCTGCCGCTCGGCGACATTGTATTTCCGAGGGATAATTGATGTACGAATGTATTATACTTTTAGTGTCACATCCTCTGATCCTGACACAAAATGTGAAGGGATTATGTCTTCTAGTTCACGAGATACAGCTTGAACAAGAAATATATAGCGCAAAGAAGGAAATTTCGGTTTTCAAGGTCACACGTCAAGGTCATGGTCAGCATGGCGATAATTTATGCTCAGATGTTTTCTACTCTAGCTTATACAATACCACACACATTCTGAAGCACTTCTGTCAAGTACAAATGTGGAAATTATGGCTTAAAACCCAATTTTTAGACGCCTACCACTTTCAAGGCCTACCAATCTCCCTGAGATAGCCAAAGTATCTACATGCCAAATTTAAAGACTCTAAGACCAACGGTGTGGAAGTTATAGCCCTTTAAAGATTTTTCGGTTTTCAAGGTAATACGCCAAGGTCAAGGTCAGGATGGCAAAACATTTTGCGCAGATGTCTTCCTCTCATGGTGACACACCACAATACAAAATATGAAGCGATTCGGTCAAGCGGTTCGGGAGATATCCTTGGGACAGACAGAAAAAACGACAAACAAAAAAGTTACATACACGAACGAAAACATACTCCTTTGCGATCGTAGATCGGCAAAGGACAACAAAACAAGCAGTTCGGGAGGTATCCTTGGGACAGACAGACAGACAGAAAAAAACAACCAAAACAAAAAACCAAAGTGACATACACGAACGAAAACATACTCCTTTGCGATCTACTTCGTAGATCGGCAAAGGACAAAAACAAAGAAACATACACGAACGAAAATAGACTCCTTTGCGATCGTAGATCGGCAAAGGACAATAATTTATAAATGACTCAAACATCAACACATTACATTGGCTCTTAGTGTTGCTGTTGTCATACCCTGGCTTAAAGACTCCAGGGATTATCCCAACAGCCAAAGCACTTGAACCCTATCATTAAGGTACAAATGCACCAGCTTGGGATGAGAACATTACGTGTGTGACCGTTTTTGATTACCCCGCCACATGGGCAGCCACACTTCGACATCAGAGGACTTTGAATACTGAAGATGTTATGCTAGGAGCTTGTCATGGCTAAAGACAATCCCCGCATAACTATGCAGAGCGTGATAACATTTTGATGTAGCCGTGGTGTTCTAGCCTAATCCCGCATAACTATGCAGAGCATGATAACATTTTGATATAGCCGTGGTGTTCTAGCCTATGTCAATTGGTGTTGCAGCCCTTGTTAACAAAAATCAAGAACTACAGGTCTGCACTCAGTTGTTTCTTCAGATTTGACCTCAGGGAATGCTAGGCTTTCAGAACAATATTGTTTCAATTCTCCTTAAAGCACAAATTAGATTTTTGGTGAAAATGGGAAGTCAGAAATGAAAAACTGTGAAACCTGCCAAACTGCAATGTAATCCGGGTGTGTCTAAATACAGAATGGTGCCAAATGATGCTGAATAATGCCAAATGGTGCCGAAAGGTGAAGACTGATGTTGGTCAAAACATAGAATAGTTGTGCCGAACGGTGAAGATATTGTACTGGTCAGTATGTTCTTGTTGAGAATATCAAACAATACACAAGTCCTTTAATTTAACCAAAGAAATGTAACAAAAATAATAAATAATTTGGCGGAACTCAGATGACATGTCCGCTCAGCTCTAGAGTGCTTTCCCCTTCCCCGACAATTTGACCGATTGCCGTCAAGATGCGCCATTCAACAATAGGGCCTACAGAGACTGGAACTGTGTTCTTACGATGTAATTAGTGCCATTTTAAAATTAATTATCTTGGTAATCTGCATAATCGATAATGCCTCCACCATTTGGTCTTGCCACTCGGTGCCTTGACCATTCAGCATTATTCGGCACCATTCTGTGTTTAGACACACCGATGCAGATAGGTAGGTAGGTAGACATAGGGCTATTTATAGGCCTCATGGCCCTTTTACAGACTCAGTGAATTTGACTTTTTTTATATTAAAGTGGTTTGCGTCTCATTAAAGTTTAAACTAAACTAATTATAATTTTTTCTTTAAAGGAATGGCTTTATTTACAGACACACACACACACACACACACACACACATACACAGACACACAAACACACACACAGAGACAGACAGACAGACAGATGACAGACAGACAGACAGACAGACAGACAGACAGACAGCTTCTTTCCGTTTTTGAATGATCTTCTATTTAACTTAGGTTATAAGTTAAAGGGACCTCTTCTTCTTCGCCTTAGGCAGCCAACTTCATCAAGCTGAAGATTCAGCTGCACTTTAGGGGGTAGTACGAAAAAGAAAGAAAATAAGTTCTAGATCACTCTGTAAAAAGAAGAAAAGAACAAACAGATGGGGCTGGTTGAGAGGGAGAGGGTGGGGGTGGGGGTAATGGATGGGGAAGGGGTGAGGGGTGTGGTCATAAATGGGAGCAGTGTCTTGCACAATCACCTGAGATTGTGAAACAACTTTCCTAACAAACTTCCAATTTTGTCAACTTTAACAAACTTTTTGTGTACTATTAAAGTTTAACAAACTTCATTTATTCTTTTAAGATACTTTTGACTCTCTTGGCTGAAAGTCAAACGGAAAGCAAACTGATCAGTGAAAAGAATTAAAAAAATGGGGAAACAATTCATCGCACAAACTGGTTTGCAAACCAAAACTTCGTTGTAACTTTCCAAGTAAGTAGCACACGACACAAAATGTTTACCTTAGCCACACTACACACAAGTCATCCTGACCCCTTTTCTGCTTCTTCTTCTTCGCCTCAGGCAGCCAACTTCGCTGCGATTATTCACCCCCCAAAATAAAGCAAAGCCTTTTCCACTTACCAGCATCACAAACAACTGTTCGATGGGGCAGCTACACACCTGTCAACTTGACGACTGTCACACCTTTGATCGTCTGGGCCGCCACGACATGTTGACGAAACTAACACCGGAAGTGCACAGCTTTGCATCTTTTGTCGATTTTTGTAATGGCGCGGTAACTAAAAGTTTGGTACAAGTGAAGGTTTTTGGAGTATTTTGGTGTGGATTTTGCACCGCTAATCTTTGTTTTGTCGAGAAATGGCTTTACGGAGCTCCGGAGAAGGAAATACGGCTGCTGGCTTGTTGCAAAGACTGTGCAGTAAAATAACTGGACACACTGAAGGTTTGTTTAGCTCGTTTAGACTTGTCAATTTCAATTTTCATTTTGTCTTGTGCTAAAATTGGGGAATTTACACAACTTGACGCGTGGTGTCCTCAAATATAATGAAAAATAATGCAGATTTTCTTTGCCTCAACAATCTCTAAGACCCATTTTTTCCTATTTAGTTATCAAAAAACATTTTTGACAATGTATGAACAGTAAATATAATTGTTAAATAGATTTTTTACAATTTTTTTTATAATCTTTGGTCATTGTGGTGTCCTCAAAATGTGTTGTCAGCGCTGTCGCATGAAAATAGGTAGCTCGTAAAAATAAGTAGCTCGCTACCTATGTCAATGTCATGTGTATTTGCGACATTGAGCATGAACCACAAATTTCACTTTTTTCTAGGGTTAGGGTTAGGTAAATGGTTAAAGTACAGAAAAAGTGAAATTTGTGGTTGTCGCAAATACAGACTCTCATAGTAGCGAGCTACTTATTTTTACGAGCTACCTATTTTCGACAAGCGCTACCTACATAATTAAACATTTCACCTAGGGACTTCTTCTGCCCAAGTCAAAAGTGTACTACTTTCAAACAACTACTAAAGATCATTATTCTTACAAAGTTTCAAATGTGTGAGATGTTTTGATTGGTCAAGAGAGCTCAAAAACAGTATGGTGTCCACCCGTAAAAGGCCCGTTGTCAGCGCTACCTGGCCACTGAATGGGCCTTCTATGTGTAGAATAGCTTGTTCAGAGTTAATTTCTTAACCATAAGGACAAATTTTCCAATAAAATACACATTTATGAAATGGTAGCCAGATTGGTCCTGCCTGTCGCAACCAAAATAGTCGCTCGTTCAAATAAATCGCCCAGCTACTATGAGAGTGTGTATTTGCGACATTGAGCATGAACCACAAATTTCACTTTTTTCTAGGGTTAGGGATAGGGTTAGGGTTAGGTAAATGGTTCAAGTAAAGAAAGAGTGAAATTTGTGGTTGTCGCAAATACACACTCTCATAGTATTAGTAGCGGGCGATTTATTTGGACGAGCGACTATTTTGGCTGCGACACTGCCTAGATACTGCGAAAGGTCTGTGGTCCTTCTCTGCATGCAACATGTGTGGCCTTACTGTCACACATGCCCCCTATTCCTCTGCATGCATCATGTGGGGCCAGCGTTTCCCCGGCTGATCCGGGGGGACTTAACAGTCGTGCATGACACACTCTGCATACATCATGCATCATCGTGTACGACTTTTAACTCGTCTTTCCCTCACACATCCCCCCCTCAATATTTAATTGATTTCCTTAAAGTTATAAATCTATTTATTTCATAAAATTATTATCCTTTACATACAGCAAACGGAGTATCAAAATACTTAAATTATTCCTGACTATCTTGGCTCTATCTTTTCCCCATAATATTTCATCCTATCTCACTATCTACCCTATCTTTGCTGAACTTATTTTCTTTCTTTCTTTTTTCCGTACTACCCCCTATTAGTATTAGTAAAGTGCAGCAGAATCTTCAGCGTGTTGAAGTTGGCTGCCTAAGGCCAAGAAGAAGAAAAAGAAGACGAAGACAAGGCAAATCAAATGTTCTAAATGATTTATTTGCAAACTTGCATTTCCGACCAACCCAACTATTAGCATAGCAATTTGGCACTATAGGCTTAATTTATTAAGCCTTTTGCCCTCTAGATATCATTTCAAGTGATATCATATATACTTTGTTTTACCCGTGAACTAATGGCTTTTGTGTATTGATTTGAAGGCTCATTCCTGTGAGTCCCAACTGCTCGGTTTCGTAGATGAGGCAGCTGAAGCAATGGAGAGAGGCAGGCAAGTCAAGTGCTAGTCATGGACTTCTCAAAAGCCTTCGACAAAGTCACGCACTGCTCATCCACAAACTGCAGCGATACGGCATAGACGGCAAAATCAGCGCATGGATCCGGGCCTTTCTTAATAACAGGCAGCAGTCAGTTGTTGTGGGAGGAACAAGATCAGAGTATGCCCCAGTGGAATCTGGCGTCCCACAAGGTTCCGTCCTTGGACCCAGCCTCTTTCTTCTGTACATCAACGACCTGCCTGCCAACCTGGAATCCACAGCACGCCTCTTTGCTGATGACACGGCCTGCCATAGAGACGTCTCCAACACTGAAGACCAGCGCCTTGTGCAGCAAGACCTTAACACTTTAGCGCAATGGGAGGAGAGATGGAAAATGTCATTCCACCCGGAAAAGTGCTCAACCTTGCACATGACTAGGCGCAGGAACACACTGGCTGGAGACTACACCCTACAGAGACATGTGCTGAAAAGTGTCCCAGAAGCCAAATATCTTGGGGTAACCTTGACCAACGACCTCGAGTGGGACCCTCACGTAAACAACATTACCAGCAAGGCAAACAAGACCCTAGGCTTTGTTCGGAGAAACTTGAGGGTCTGCAGCCGCAAAGCCAAGGTATATGCTAGTCCTGTGTGGGACCCCACCACAACGACCTGCATAGACTCCATTGAAAAGGTCCAGAGGCGTGCAGCAAGGTGGGCCATGCAGGACTACAAGCGAACCTCCAGCATCGACAACATGCTTCAAGACCTTGCCTGGGCCTGTGCTGCAGGAGAGAAGGAGAAAAGCCAGACGTGTCACCATGTACAAATACACAAAATGACAAATGGCCTCCTGAAGATCCAAACAAAGTATGCCCCAACCACAAACCATCAAAAGAAAAGTGGGCAGCCCCCACCCTTTTTCCACAAATTACACCAGATTGCACTCAGGGCTCCCCATTTTGTTTGACCATAGAGGGTATTTTCACCCCCAGGAAGCAGCTATAGACAAATAGCGGGTCTCTTCACCCCCAGGGTGAACTTATATAAAATAATAAATAGAGGGTGAAAAATCAAAACAAAATAAGCATAAACTATAAAGACATGTGGGTACTGTCAAAAAAATGTAAAGTAAAGTCCGTTGTCTGCATATTATTGTTCAAGGGTGCACATGACTCTATTCATACAGGTCAGGCCAGAGAATGAGGACAACTAGGCCTCGCGGCCTCTTAACACTATTGTGACTGGCACCGCATCATGGAAACCACTCTGCTGGCCTGAGGCTGCACTGGAAAAATTATTGTTGAATGACTGCTTGTTTAAGAGCCTAGATGAAGTCTGATATGCACCAAACTTTCTGTACTTTATGAAAAATGGATGCTTAATTCAATATTATGCTTTGTGAAAATATTGCATGAACGATTTACAGCCGACATGCTGCTTGACTTCGAGATGGAACTCCGCGACGAGATCGAATGATTCTGCCGATGACAACACTTTTTGTTTTCATATTCTCACTCTAGAGTACTCATACTTGGCACTCACTGTTCAATTTAATCAGTACTTTCATTATTTTCACTACTTTCATTCTTAAGATCTGACTGATTGCCAGCATTACTTTCATCTTCATCAAGTTCGAGCAACCAAACAATCTCCTCGCCTCTCAGACCTCTAATTTTGACAATTTTCGTGAAAAAAATGTCCGCAAATTTCGACTGCAGACGAACGAGAAATGCCATTTCCGTTTCAGTATTCCGGGGAAGTAACTGTAAAATCAAACAAGAAAAGTCTGCTGGTATATAGGGAGTTTTGTACCTTAGACCGTTCTACCTACGATCGGAGGTTCCCTGCAGATAGAGATGTTCTGCTGAACCTACGATCAGAGGTTCCCGGCAGATAGAGATGTTCTGCTGAACCTACGATCGGAGGTTCCCGGCAGATAGAGATGTTCTGCTGAACCTACGATCGGAGGTTCCCGGCAGATAGAGATGTTCTGCTGAACCTACGATTGGAGGTTCCCGGCAGATAGAGATGCTCTGCTGAACCTACGATTGGAGGTTCCTGGCAGATAGAGATGTTCTGCTGAACCTACGATTGGAGGTTCCCGGCAGATAGAGATGTTCTGCTGAACCTACGATCGGAGGTTCCCGGCAGATAGAGATGTTCTGCTGAACCTACGATCGGAGGTTCCCGGCAGATAGAGATGTTCTGCTGAACCTACGATCGGAGGTTCCCGGCAGATAGAGATGTTCTGTTGAACCTACGATCGGAGGTTCCCGGCAGATAGAGATGTTCTGCTGAACCTACGATCGGAGGTTCCCGTCACGGAAGTGTTAATGTGTCCTTTCTGATTATTTGTATTCTTTTTCATGATTTTATGATACAACAGCATAAAATGAGAGAGAGGGGGGGGGGGGGGGGGGGGGTGTGTGTGTCAATGTCTAGGAGAAGTAGATGGTAGGGAGTCTTAATGAGAAAGGTTTTAAGTGGTAGGTTCCACTGTAGAAAGAAACTCGAGTGAACCCGAGGACGAAATGACCAGGGCTTGAGGCCGAGTTGACCTGTACCCGGGGCCGAGTTGGCATGAGGCCGACCTGGTAAAAGGCCGAGTTGACTGGCATTCGTGTAATTTACCCAAGAAGACACTGACTCATTTAGTCATTACCAGAACTAAATGATGAGCCTCCTGCTTACTCACTGTACAGATATCATATGTAGTTACAGAAGAAGCTGTGAAAAACAAACTAAAAGAAATAAATGTTAACAAAGCTCAGGGTCCTGACAAGGTACCAGCACATATTTTAAAAGAACTGAGTGATAAATAAGCACTGCCCTTGACAATATTATTCAATAAAAGCTTAGAATCAGGATCATTATGATCACAATGGAAGACAGCCGAAGTAACAGCTATAAAAAGGGAACTAAAACTGACCCAGGAAATTATAGACCAGTCAGCTTGACGTGCATAGTGTGCAAATTGTTAGAGCAATTTGTAAGGGACTCTATAGAGTATAGTGAAACATATGACAGATTTTAAATTGTATTCAGATTGCCAGCATGGTTTTAGAAGCGGACGTCCTCGTATTCATGACACAACTAGTGGAGGTCATGGATGATTTCACTAAACTTAAACAGAAGATAAAGAAGCCTTCAACATAGTCTATTTAGATTGTCGAAAGCCTTTAATTCTGTCCCTCACCAAAGACTTGTTGAAATTAAGATCATATTGCATAACGGGCAACATTTTATCATGGGTAAAGGATTTTTTAACAGGCAGAAAACAGAAAGTACGGGTTGGAGATAAACTATCATCCGATACTGACATGTTGAGTGTTTTCTGTGTGTTTCAGATGCTGTTATTCCTCATTACCAGTAACTGAACTGTGGAATGGTTGTTTTCTGTGTGTTTCAGATGCTGTTATTCCTCATTACCAGTAACTGAACTGTGGAATGGTTGTTTTCTGTGTGTTTCAGATGCTGTTATTCCTCATTACCAGTAACTGTGGAATGGTTGTTTTCTGTGTGTTTCAGATGCTGTTATTCCTCATTACCAGTAACTGTGGAATGGTTGTTTTCTGTGTGTTTCAGATGCTGTTATTCCTCATTACCAGTAACTGAACTGTGGAATGGTTGTTTTCTGTGTGTTTCAGATGCTGTTATTCCTCATTACCAGTAACTGTGGAATGGTTGTTTTCTGTGTGTTTCAGATGCTGTTATTCCTCATTACCAGTAACTGAACTGTGGAATGGTTGTTTTGTGTGTGTTTCAGATGCTGTTATTCCTTATTACCAGTAACTGTGGAATGGTTGTTTTCTGTGTGTTTCAGATGCTGTTATTCCTCATTGCCAGTAACTGAACTGTGGAATGGTTGTTTTGTGTGTGTTTCAGATGCTGTTATTCCTTATTACCAGTAACTGTGGAATGGTTGTTTTCTGTGTGTTTCAGATGCTGTTATTCCTCATTGCCAGTAACTGAACTGTGGAATGGTTGTTTTGTGTGTGTTTCAGATGCTGTTATTCCTCATTACCAGTATGCACTGAGGATCCTGGGCAGGTGAGGTAGTTTACCATTTATAAAGACAGATTAAAGTTAATTTTATATTGCACAACTTGAAATCCTTATTTAGGCCTGTCCAAAGGAGACAATTTATTCAAGGCAAAGAAGTTGACAACTTTTGTTTTTTGTTGACACAGTGACAGATTGATTGTAATGTGTACTTTCTGTTGCAGCGATAACTGCCACCAACCAGGGAGAT
>CM065708.1:40367304-40409804 GCA_017654935.2 Phymorhynchus buccinoides
AAAAGGTGTTCTTTGCAGACCCCCATATTGTTTTCAAAGGCAATGTAAACATTTTACAAGGATTATGGGACTCAAAGTGTCTCATTCCATCATTTTAACTGTCTGTCTGTCTGTCTCGTTGTCTCTCTTGTGTTCCATAAGTGCTGTGTAAATAAAGCATTCTTCTTTCTGTTTCTCCTTCAATGCTCAGTGGTGCGTAGAGGGAAGGAGGATGGTGCTGCCACCTTTGCCGAAATGCACCGCAGACTGCAGTCACAGGTAGCTGACTCTTGTGAGGTGTTCTGTTGTTTCTTATCATCTAACACACCTTACAAGCTGGCATGCATAAGAGCACTCGCACACCATGCACGCACGCACACACACACACATTCGATGTGTTTAAAGGAGTGTGTTTGGTGTTTTCTGTTAGGGTGTTCTGTTGAACAGTTCAATGTGTTTAAAGGAGTGTGTTTGGTGTTTTCTGTTAGGGTGTTCTGTTGAACAGTTCAATGTGTTTAAAGGAGTGTGTTTGGTGTTTTCTGTTAGGGTGTTCTGTTGAACAGTTCAATGTGTTTAAAGGAGTGTGTTTGGTGTTTTCTGTTAGGGTGTTCTGTTGAACAGTTCAATGTGTTTAAATGAGTGTGTTTGGTGTTTTCTGTTAGGGTGTTCTGTTGAACAGTTCAATGTGTTTAAATGAGTGTGTTTGGTGTTTTCTGTTAGGGTGTTCTGTTGAACAGTTCAATGTGTTTAAAGGAGTGTGTTTGGTGTTTTCTGTTAGGGTGTTCTGTTGAACAGTTCAATGTGTTTAAAGGAGTGTGTTTGGTGTTTTCTGTTAGGGTGTTCTGTTGAACAGTTCAATGTGTTTAAATGAGTGTGTTTGGTGTTTTCTGTTAGGGTGTTCTGTTGAACAGTTCAATGTGTTTAAAGGAGTGTGTTTGGTGTTTTCTGTTAGGGTGTTCTGTTGAACAGTTCAATGTGTTTAAAGGAGTGTGTTTGGTGTTTTCTGTTAGGGTGTTCTGTTGAACAGTTCAATGTGTTTAAAGGAGTGTGTTTGGTGTTTTCTGTTAGGGTGTTCTGTTGAACAGTTCAATGTGTTTAAATGAGTGTGTTTGGTGTTTTCTGTTAGGGTGTTCTGTTGAACAGTTCAATGTGTTTAAAGGAGTGTGTTTGGTGTTTTCTGTTAGGGTGTTCTGTTGAACAGTTCAATGTGTTTAAAGGAGTGTGTTTGGTGTTTTCTGTTAGGGTGTTCTGTTGAACAGTTCAATGTGTTTAAAGGAGTGTGTTTGGTGTTTTCTGTTAGGGTGTTCTGAGGAACCGCTGGGCCGTTCTTCACCTGTTCATGTCGCTGAGTGGAACGGGACAAAATGCAGCCAAGGTCCGTCTGTGTGTGTGTGCGAGAGAGACATTGGACACTGGAAAACTTTATTTGACAAGGATAAAGATTTTAGGCGATGCCTATTGAGTATTCTTACAATCTGTCCTTGGAGAGAGCTGGAGAGAGAGAGAGAGAGAGAAAGAGCTGGAGAGAGAGAGAAAGAGAGCTGGAGAGAGAGAGAGAGAGAAAGAGCTGGAGAGAGAGAGAGAAAGAGAGCTGGAGAGAGAGAGAGAGAAAGAGAGCTGGAGAGAGAGAGCTGGAGAGAGAGAGAGAGAGAGAGAAAGAGAGCTGGAGAGAGAGAGAAAGAGAGCTGGAGAGAGAGAGAGAGAAAGAGAGCTCTGATTGAAGGCGCTTCGTCTCAGTAAATGGAATGTAAAGAAAAGAAAGGAGAAAAGACGGTAAAGGTGCAGATCAACACCCCCTGTATGCCTTGGCATGAGGCTGTGTCAGACCAGTTGACATAAGCTAGAACGCCAAGGCTACATCAAAATGTTGTTATGCTCTGAATGGTTGTGCGGGGATTGTCTTAAGCCATGACAAGCTCCCAGCATAACATCATCAGTCTAAAATCCCCCGAAGACGGAGTGTGGCTGCCCACATGGCGGGGTAATCAAAAACGGTTCTCATCCCTAGCTGATGCATTTGTACCTTAGTGTTCAAGTGCTTCTCGCTGTTGGGATGATCCCTGGAGTCTTTTAGCCAGGGTAAGCCAACCAACCAACCAACACCCCCTGTCACAGTCTAGGTTCATTGCGTTTTTTCCGTCTTGCCTTTACTGGGCTTTAGCTGCTACAATTATTGAATGCATATTTTATTTGTGTAAATGAATGAAAATGAACGTTAAATATAGAAACGATGGAGGTTGAAATGCTCAAACTGCAGTAAAAAGGCAAGACTGAAAAGAACCGAGAAATGGAGGAGGGGGTGTTGATCTGCATCTTTGCCGAAGAGACTATGAGTATGACTGCTTTGTTTCGTGATGTGGACAGGCTCTGTTTTGAGAATGGAAGGATTTTAGGGCTGAAACTTAATTCTGTTAATAAGCTCACAGGTGGCTATATTTCCCTTTCAAAAAAACTGTTAGAGTTTGAATGTAGAGTTGACTTTTTTTTTGTTTGATAAAAAAAATCTTGTTTACAGTTTATCAGCCCAAAAATAATTCTTTTTAGCTTCTCATCAACACATATCAGAAACAAAATTTCCGAGGGTTCATAAGTTTGTAGGTAAAATATTGCTATCTATCTGATAATATATCTCCTTTCTTTTGCCTTTTTTCTTCAGCCGGTGGTCAGCAGCAGTCTACTCCCCTCGCAGTCCAAGTCCACCCTCCCTCTGACCAACACACAACAACCACCACCACCACCACCACCAACAGAGCGTGTCACCAGTCGACCTAGCCTGGACACACCCATGGGACTTGGTAAATGATGACAACAATAGTAATACTGTAAAGTACCTTGTACAAGCCCACCCTCCCTCTGACTAACAGCACAACCACCACCAACACCAACACCACCATCATCAACAGAGCGTGTCACCAGTCGACCTAGCCTGGACACACCCATGGGACTTGGTAAATGATGACAACAATAGTAATACTGTAAAGTACCTTGTACAAGCCCACCCTCCCTCTGACTAACAGCACAACCACCATCAACACCACCATCATCAACAGAGCGTGTCACCAGTCGACCTAGCCTGGACACACCCATGGGACTTGGTAAATGATGACAACAATAGTAATACTGTAAAGTACCTTGTACAAGCCCACCCTCCCTCTGACTAACAGCACAACCACCACAACACCACCATCATCAACAGAGCGTGTCACCAGTCGACCTAGCCTGGACACACCCATGGGACTTGGTAAATGATGACAACAGTAATACTGTAAAGTACCTTGTACAAGCCCACCCTCCCTCTGACTAACAGCACAACCACCATCAACACCACCATCATCAACAGAGCGTGTCACCAGTCGACCTAGCCTGGACACACCCATGGGACTTGGTAAATGATGACAACAATAGTAATACTGTAAAGTACCTTGTACAAGCCCACCCTCCCTCTGACTAACAGCACAACCACCACCATCATCAACAGAGCGTGTCACCAGTCGACCTAGCCTGGACACACCCATGGGACTTGGTAAATGATGACAATAGTAATACTGTAAAGTACCTTGTACAAGCCCACCCTCCCTCTGACTAACAGCACAACAACCACCAACACCACCATCATCAACAGAGCGTGTCACCAGTCGACCTAGCCTGGACACACCCATGGGACTTGGTAAATGATGACAACAATAGTAATACTGTAAAGTACCTTGTACAAGCCCACCCTCCCTCTGACTAACAGCACAACCACCACCACCACCACCACCACCATCATCAACAGAGCGTGTCACCAGTCGACCTAGTCTGGACACACCCATGGGACTTGGTAAATGATGACAATAGTAATACTGTAAAGTACCTTGTACAAGCCCACCCTCCCTCTGACTAACAGCACAACCACCACCATCATCAACACCACCACCATCAACAGAGCGTGTCACCAGTCGACCTAGCCTGGACACACCCATGGGACTTGGTAAATGATGACAACAATAGTAATACTGTAAAGTACCTTGTACAAGCCCACCCTCCCTCTGACCAACACACAACAACCACCAACACCACCATCATCAACAGAGCGTGTCACCAGTCGACCTAGCCTGGACACACCCATGGGATTTGGTAAATGATGACAACAATAGTAATACTGTAAAGTACCTTGTACAAGCCCACCCTCCCTCTGACTAACAGCACAACCACCACCACCACCAACACCAACAGAGCGCACCACTAGTCATCCTACCTTGAATACTCCCATGGGACTAGGTAAATGATAAGAATAGTAAAATATAAAAAAATACCGTAAAGTACCTTGTTCAAGTCCACCCTCTCTCTGCACGAAACTTGACTTGGGAGTGGGGATGGGCGTTTACAAGGTATATACCCATATGCACTTCTCAAAAAAGTGGGTGGGTGTTTACTACGCATGTACTAGATGCATAACATTTTCTCAACAATAAAAAAGGGGGGAGGAAGATGTTACAAAGACATTTGGAAACACATATCTGCAGTGTGTATGCACGCGCGTGTGTGTGTGTGTATGCGAGCACGTGTGTGTGTGTGTATGCACGCGCGCGCCTGTGTGTGTATGCGAGCACTTTTAACAAAAAAAGAACAAATGTTGCCTTAATGAGGACTTCATTGAGGTAGGCTTATGACACCTATGAATGAAACAAAGCGGTGAATGTAGTTTAAAACTCTAAAAGGAGAGAGGAGTGTTCGAAACACTGTGTCTGTGTGCCAGTCTGTCATTTCCCACTAGGGGCGTGTAGACGACATGTGTGTCAGAATGAACACAGTGCGATGTCTGTCGCAGGTTCAAGGAGAGAGGAGTGTTCCAAACACTGTGTCTGTGTGCCAGTCTGTCATTTCCCACTAGGGGCGTGTAGACGACATGTGTGTCAGAATGAACACAGTGTGATGTCTGTCGCAGGTTCAAGGAGAGAAGAGTGTTCCAAACACTGTGTCTGTGTGCCAGTCTGTCATTTCCCACTAGGGGCGTGTAGACGACATGTGTGTCAGAATGAACACAGTGCGATGTCTGTCGCAGGTTCAAGGAGAGAGGAGTGTTCCAAACTGTGTGTGTGCCAGTCTGTCATTTCCCACTAGGGGCGTGTAGACGACATGTGTGTCAGAATGAACACAGTGCGATGTCTGTCGCAGGTTCAAGGAGAGAGGAGTGTTCGAAACACTGTGTCTGTGTGCCAGTCTGTCATTTCCCACTAGGGGCGTGTAGACGACATGTGTGTCAGAATGAACACAGTGCGATGTCTGTCGCAGGTTCAAGGAGAGAAGAGTGTTCCAAACACTGTGTCTGTGTGCCAGTCTGTCATTTCCCACTAGGGGCGTGTAGACGACATGTGTGTCAGAATGAACACAGTGTGTTGTCTGTCGCAGGTTCAAGGAGAGAGGAGTTCCAAACTGTGTGTGTGCCAGTCTGTCATTTCCCACTAGGGGCGTGTAGACGACATGTGTGTCAGAATGAACACAGTGCGATGTCTGTCGCAGGTTCAAGGAGAGAGGAGTGTTCCAAACACTGTGTGTGTGTGCCAGTCTGTCATTTCCCACTAGGGGCGTGTAGACGACATGTGTGTCAGAATGAACACAGTGTGTTGTCTGTCACAGGTTCAGCCAGTGGTGTGTTACACGGCAGTGTGTTGTCGTCATCTACACACGTGTGTCAGAATGAACACTGTGTGCTGTCTGTCACAGGTTCAGGCAGTGGAGGCAGTGGTGTGTTACATGGCAGTGCGTTGTCGTCACATCTACACACATGTGTGTTGTCTGTCACAGGTTCAGGCAGTGGAGCCAGTGGTGTGTTACACGGTAGTGCATTGTCGTCATCTACACACACATTGCTGCCACATCATGTGTCGTCACAACACAGCAGCGCGCTACACAGCAGTGGCATCAGCAGCATACGTGGGGGAGGGAGTGAGGGGCACACACCTGTGCCGCAGGCCTTTATGCCTAGGTGTGTGTGGAACTGGTGCCTGTGTCTGGTTTGGGGGAGGGAGGGAGAGGCAGTCCTTTATTATGCCCAGGTGTGTGGAACTGGTGTCTGTGTCTGGTTTGGGGGAGGGAGGGAGGGAGGGAGGGGCAGGCCTTTATTATGCCCAGGTGTGTGGAACTGGTGTCTGTGTCTGGTTTGGGGGAGGGAGGGAGGGAGGGGGCAGGCCTTTATGCCCAGGTGTGTGTGGAACTGGTGCCTGTGTGTGGTTTGGGGGAGGGAGGGAGGGGCAGGCCTTTATGCCCAGGTGTGTGTGGAACTGGTGCCTGTGTCTGGTTTGGGGGAGGGAGGGAGGGAGGGGCAGACTTTATGCCCAGGTGTGTGTGGAACTGGTGCCTGTGTCTGGTTTGGGGGAGGGAGGGAGGGAGGGAGGGGCAGGCCTTTATGCCCAGGTGTGTGGAACTGGTGTCTGTGTCTGGTTTGAGGGATGGAGGGAGGGGCAGGCCTTTATTCCCAGGTGTGTGGAACTGGTGTCTGTGTCTGGTTTGAGGGAGGGAGAGCCAGGCCTTTATGCCCAGGTGTGTGGAACTGGTGTCTGGGTTTGGGGGAGGGGGAGGGAGGGAGGGGCAGGCCTTTATGCCCAGGTGTGTGGAACTGGTGTCTGGTTTGGGGGAGGGGGAGGGAGGGAGGGGCAGGCCTTTATGCCCAGGTGTGTGGAACTGGTGTCTGTGGTTTGGGGGAGGGGAGGGAGGGAGGGGCAGGCCTTTATGCCCAGGTGTGTGGAACTGGTGTCTGTGTCTGGTTTGAGGGAGGGAGGGAGGGGCAGGCCTTTATGCCCAGGTGTGTGGAACTGGTGTCTGTCTGGTTTGAGGGAGGGATGGAGGGAGGGAGGGGCAGGCCTTTATGCCCAGGTGTGTGGAACTGGTGTCTGTGTCTGGCTGGTTTTAAGGTGTATTTCTTTCTTGTTTCCTCAAACTGCAGAGTTCAAAAAGGAAAAGAAATAAAAGACATTGATGAGCAACTCACAAATCAGAAAATTAATGACAAAACGTAACATGTAGCAATTTATGAACATCTCTGGAAGTGGAAACGAGTTCACTAGTTTGTGTCCATTTGTCAGTATAATTACCTGGTATCCAAAGTTCACTAGTTTGTTCATGTCCATTTGTCAGTATAATTACCTGGTATCCAAAGTTCACTAGTTTGTGTCCATTTGTCAGTATAATTACCTGGTATCCAAAGTTCATTGGTTTGTTCATGTCCATTTGTCAGTATAATTACCTGGTATCCAAAGTTCACTAGTTTGTTCATGTCCATTTGTCAGTATAATTACCTGGTATCCAAAGTTCACTAGTTTGTTCATGTCCATTTGTCAGTATAATTACCTGGTATCCAAAGTTCACTAGTTTGTTCATGTCCATTTGTCAGTATAATTACCTGGTATCCAAAGTTCACTAGTTTGTTCATGTCCATTTGTCAGTATAATTACCTGGTATCCAAAGTTCACTAGTTTGTTCATGTCCATTTGTCAGTATAATTACCTGGTATCCAAAGTTCACTAGTTTGTTCATGTCCATTTGTGAGTATAATTACCTGGTATCCAAAGTTCACTAGTTTGTTCATGTCCATTTGTCAGTATAATTACCTGGTATCCAAAGTTCACTAGTTTGTTCATGTCCATTTGTCAGTATAATTACCTGGTATCTAAAGTTCACTAGTTTGTTCATGTCCATTTGTCAGTATAATTACCTGGTATCCAAAGTTCACTAGTTTGTTCATGTCCATTTGTCAGTATAATTACCTGGTATTCAAAGTTCACTAGTTTGTTCATGTCCATTTGTTAGTATAATTACCTGGTATCCAAAGTTCACTAGTTTGTTTCCATTTGTCAGTATAATTACCTGGTATTCAAAGTTCACTAGTTTGTTCATGTCCATTTGTCAGTATAATTACCTGGTATCCAAAGTTCACTAGTTTGTTCATGTCCATTTGTCAGTATAATTACCTGGTATTCAAAGTTCACTAGTTTGTTCATGTCCATTTGTTAGTATAATTACCTGGTATCCAAAGTTCACTAGTTTGTTTCCATTTGTCAGTATAATTACCTGGTATTCAAAGTTCACTAGTTTGTTCATGTCCATTTGTCAGTATAATTACCTGGTATCCAAAGTTCACTAGTTTGTGTCCATTTGTCAGTATAATTACCTGGTATCCAAAGTTCACTAGTTTGTTCATGTCCATTTGTCAGTATAATTACCTGGTATCCAAAGTTCACTAGTTTGTGTCCATTTGTCAGTATAATTACCTGGTATTCAAAGTTCACTAGTTTGTTCATGTCCATTTGTCAGTATAATTACCTGGTATTCAAAGTTCACTAGTTTGTTCATGTCCATTTGTCAGTATAATTACCTGGTATCCAAAGTTCACTAGTTTGTTCATGTCCATTTGTCAGTATAATTACCTGGTATCCAAAGTTCACTAGTTTGTGTCCATTTGTCAGTATAATTACCTGGTATTCAAAGTTCACTAGTTTGTTCATGTCCATTTGTCAGTATAATTACCTGGTATCCAAAGTTCACTAGTTTGTTCATGTCCATTTGTCAGTATAATTACCTGGTATCCAAAGTTCACTAGTTTGTGTCCATTTGTCAGTATAATTACCTGGTATTCAAAGTTCACTAGTTTGTTCATGTCCATTTGTCAGTATAATTACCTGGTATCCAAAGTTCACTAGTTTGTGTCCATTTGTCAGTATAATTACCTGGTATTCAAAGTTCACTAGTTTGTTCATGTCCATTTGTCAGTATAATTACCTGGTATCCAAAGTTCATTAGTTTTGTGAGTAAGAACCATGTTATCTTTGCTACTCTATTTCTTTGCATTGGAATGTTGGTGCTATGACTTTCTTGCTGATTTTAATGCATGTGTTTCAACTTCCAATGTTGCTTTTGTAAAGCTCATCGAGCATACTACTGTATGGATTTTAGCGCTATATGAAATAAAATTATTATTATTATTATTTTGTTTTCTTAGATAATAATGTCACGTTTCTGTTTAAACTAGGTACTTTTTAATTAAAAGTCATCCATTCTTCTAATGTAATCAAAATGCCTTCAACTTGTTCAAGATACGCGTATAATCCTAATATTTTGAGATTGACTTTTTGGAAAGATCAGCTGCTAAATGTATGAATGATTTTAAAGGAAGAACAATGTACTCATGTGTATAGCACGCAGGCTGTAGTGTAGGCTACATCAATGTTTTGATCATTTGATACACAATACATATTTCTGTGTTGTAACAGTGGACTGGGGGTGCCCCACACACCGTGGCAGGGCTTAAGTGTAGTGTACATCAATGATGTTTTGATACATGATGCATATTTCTGTGTTGTAACAGTGGACTGGGGGTGCCCCACACACCGTGGCAGGGCTTAAGTGTAGTGTACATCAATGATGTTTTGATACATGATGCATATTTCTGTGTTGTAACAGTGGACTGGGGGCGCCCCACACACCGTGGCAGGGCTTAAGTGTAGTGTACATCAATGATGTTTTGATACATGGTGCATATTTCTGTGTTGTAACAGTGGACTGGGGGCGCCCCACACACCGTGGCAGGGCTTAAGTGTAGTGTACATCAATGATGTTTTGATACATGGTGCATATTTCTGTGTTGTAACAGTGGACTGGGGGTGCCCCACACACCGTGGCAGGGCTTAAGTGTAGTGTACATCAATGATGTTTTGATACACAATACATATTTCTGTGTTGTAACAGTGGACTGGGGGTGCCCCACACACCGTGGCAGGGCTTAAGTGTAGTGTACATCAATGATGTTTTGATACATGATGCATATTTCTGTGTTGTAACAGTGGACTGGGGGTGCCCCACACACCATGGCAGGGCTTAAGTGTAGTGTACATCAATGATGTTTTGATACATGATGCATATTTCTGTTGTAACAGTGGACTGGGGGCGCCCCACACACCGTGGCAGGGCTTAAGTGTAGTGTACATCAATGATGTTTTGATACATGGTGCATATTTCTGTTGTAACAGTGGACTGGGGGCGCCCCACACACCGTGGCAGGGGGACGGCGTCAACAGATCAGCAGGTACCTTCTTCACCTGGCTGGCTAGCTATAAATAGAAGCAATCTCTGCTTTATGCAGGCTCTAAATAAGGCTTTCATATTCAACAGATCAGCAGGTGCCTTCTTCACCTGGCTGGCTCGCTATAAATAGAAGCAATCTCTGCCTTATGCAGGCTCTAAATAAGGCTTTCATATTCAACAGATCAGCAGGTGCCTTCACCTGGCTGGCTAGCTATACATAGAAGCAATCTCTGCTTTATGCAGGCTCTAAATAAGGCTTTCATATTCAACAGATCTGCAGGTACCTTCTTCCCCTGGTTGGCTAGCTATACATAGAAGCAATCTCTGCTTTATGCAGGCTCTAAATAAGGCTTTCATATTCAACAGATCTGCAGGTACCTTCTTCCCCTGGCTGGCTAGCTATAAGTAGAAGCAATCTGCTTTATGCAGGCTCTAAGTAAGGCTTTCATATTCTCTCAGATCAGTTGCTGATCGACTACGTTTCTAAAATCCAAGTATTATCTACCCATAATGGTCGACTTACGGCGATTATTTGACTGCCAGGGGGCAGTCAATGCACTAGGGGCTTATCACGCGATTTTCTTAGTTGGGCGTAGTGAGAGAGAGATAGAGATGGTGGGACACCTCCCTCTCTCTCTCTCTCTCTCTCTCTCTCTCTTTCTTTATCCCCAACTAAGAATATAGAGAGGATTAGCCCCACTCGAGCGTTATGCCCCCTGGTGGTCAAAAGAGCCCGCTAAGTCGCTCATTATTTGGCCTTTTTTTAATTCTATTTTTTAGCTGTCTCTTCTGTTTGGATTTGACTCACAACACAATAGAATCCTTTTGTATCCAAAGGCATAAAACCTTTCTCTTCTTACAGTAACATGCTGATATTCTCTCTAACCATTTTTACAGTAACATGCTGTTATTCTCTCTAACCATTTTTACAGTAACATGCTGATATTCTCTCTAACCATTTTTACAGTAACATGCTGTTATTCTCTAACCCTTTTTACAGTAACATACTGTTATTCTTTAACCCTTTTTACAGTAACATACTGTTATTCTTTAACCCTTTTTACAGTAACATACTGTTATTCTCTCTCTAACCCTTTTTACAGTAACATACTGTTATTCTCTAACCCTTTTTACTGTAACATACTGTTATTCTCTCTTTAACCCTTTTGCATAATTTATTCCGGCCAATTCCAGCCGACCGCAAGTCACCTCTATAGGTCGCCCACCATCTGAGTCCTTCACTGAGTCCTTCACATGCAAACTTGTTATGCACACACTATGAAGAAGGTTCTCACTTGCAATGAAGCAATGTTAAATGTATGGTGTTGTATGTGCTTCAGAAGCCAGATGTTCTCTCTTGCAATGAAGCGATGTTAAATGTATGGTGTTGTATGTGCTTCAGAAGCCAGATGTTCTCTCTTGCAATGAAGCGATGGTAAATGTATGGTGTTGTATGTGCTTCAGAAGCCAGATGTTCTCTCTTGCAGTGAAGCGATGGTAAATGTATGGTGTTGTATGTGCTTCAGAAGCCAGATGTTCTCTCTTGCAATGAAGCGATGGTAAATGTATGGTGTTGTATGTGCTTCAGAAGCCAGATGTTCTCTCTTGCAATGAAGCGATGGTAAATGTATGGTGTTGTATGTGCTTCAGAAGCCAGATGTTCTCTCTTGCAATGAAGCGATGGTAAATGTATGGTGTATGTGCTTCAGAAGCCGGATTTTCTCTCTTGCAATGAAGCGATGGTAAATGTATGGTGTTGTATGTGCTTCAGAAGCCGGATTTTCTCAGCGATGGTAAATGTATGGTGTTGTATGTGCTTCAGAAGCCGGATTTTCTCTCTTGCAATGAAGCGATGGTAAATGTATGGTGTTGTATGTGCTTCAGAAGCCAGATTTTCTTTCTTGCAATGAACCGATGGTAAATGTATGGTGTTGTATGTGCTTCAGAAGCCGGATTTTCTCTCTTGCAATGAAGCGATGGTAAATGTATGGTGTTGTATGTGCTTCAGAAGCCAGATGTTCTCTCTTGCAATGAAGCGATGGTAAATGTATGGTGTTGTATGTGCTTCAGAAGCCAGATGTTCTCTCTTGCAATGAAGCGATGGTAAATGTATGGTGTTGTATGTGCTTCAGAAGCCAGATGTTCTCTCTTGCAATGAAGCGATGGTAAATGTATGGTGGTGTATGTGCTTCAGAAGCCGGATTTTCTCAGCGATGGTAAATGTATGGTGTTGATGTGCTTCAGAAGCCAGATTTTCTTTCTTGCAATGAACCGATGGTAAATGTATGGTGTTGTATGTGCTTCAGAAGCCAGATGTTCTCTCTTGCAATGAAGCGATGGTAAATGTATGGTGTTGTATGTGCTTCAGAAGCCGGATTTTCTCTCTTGCAATGAAGCGATGGTAAATGTATGGTGTTGTATGTGCTTCAGAAGCCGGATTTTCTCTCTTGCAATGAAGCGATGGTAAATGTATGGTGTTGTATGTGCTTCAGAAGCCGGATTTTCTCTCTTGCAATGAAGCGATAGTAAATGTATGGTGTTGTATGTGCTTCAGAAGCCGGATTTTCTCTAAAATGTGTAAAAGTACCTGTATATTAGAAGGAGATTTTTTGTAACGTATGCGAAATCAAGGGGGTTAATATTTGCATATGTGTGTGCGTGCTTGCATGTGACTGTGTCTGTGTCTGTGTGTGTATCTGTATGTATGTCTGTGTGTGTGTGTCTGTATGTATGTATGTCTGTGTGTGTGTGTGTCTGTATGTGTGTGTGTTTCCAGACAATGCCTTGGTGTTGCGGGGGTCCAGGGCCATGGTTTCACATTCCACGTCAGGCCACAACAGAGACAACAGTCAGTCAATGCACTTCTTTGTCTTTGACCTTAGAATGTATCTTCTGTCCATGTTCATTCCACATCAGGCCACAACAGTCAGTCAATGCACTTCTTTGTCTTTGACCTTAGAATGTATCTTCTGTCCATGTTCATTCCACATCAGGCCACAACAGTCAGTCAATGCACCTCTTTGTCTTTGACCTTAGAATGTATCTTCTGTCCATGTTCATTCCACATCAGGCCACAACAGTCAGTCAATGCACCTCTTTGTCTTTGACCTTAGAATGTATCTTCTGTCCATGTTCATTCCACATCAGGCCACAACAGTCAGTCAATGCACCTCTTTGTCTTTGACCTTAGAATGTATCTTCTGTCCATGTTCATTCCACATCAGGCCACAACAGTCAGTCAATGCACTTCTTTGTCTTTGACCTTAGAATGTATCTTCTGTCCATGTTCATTCCACGTCAGGCCACAACAGTCAGTCAATGCACTTCTTTGTCTTTGACCTTAGAATGTATCTTTGTCCATGTTCATTCCACATCAGGCCACAACAGTCAGTCAATGCACTTCTTTGTCTTTGACCTTAGAATGTATCTTCTGTCCATGTTCATTCCACATCAGGCCACAACAGTCAGTCAATGCACTTCTTTGTCTTTGACCTTAGAATGTATCTTCTGTCCATGTTCATTCCACATCAGGCCACAACAGTCAGTCAATGCACTTCTTTGTCTTTGACCTTAGAATGTATCTTTGTCCATGTTCATTCCACATCAGGCCACAACAGTCAGTCAATGCACTTCTTTGTCTTTGACCTTAGAATGTATCTTTGTCCATGTTCATTCCACATCAGGCCACAACAGTCAGTCAATGCACTTCTTTGTCTTTGACCTTAGAATGTATCTTCTGTCCATGTTCATTCCACGTCAGGCCACAACAGTCAGTCAATGCACTTCTTTGTCTTTGACCTTAGAATGTATCTTTGTCCATGTTCATTCCACATCAGGCCACAACAGTCAGTCAATGCACTTCTTTGTCTTTGACCTTAGAATGTATCTTTGTCCATGTTCATTCCACGTCAGGCCACAACAGTCAGTCAATGCACTTCTTCTTCTCTTTGTCTTTGACCTTTTACTTCAGGTGATAAACTATGCCTGAAACAAATTATATAAGCAAGGAATTTGGCTCTACTTGCTTACATAGGACACCCGATTGTGTAACAAACTTAATAATTATGGAGTGCTTGGATGTCATCATTGAAAGGAGACCACTTTGTGCAGTTATCCGTTGAATGAGTAGATGTCATCATTGAAAGGAGACCACTTTGTGCAGTTATCCATTGAATGAGTAGATGTCATCATTGAAAGGAGACCAATTTGTGCAGTTATCCATTGAATGCTTGGATGTCATCATTGAAAGGAGACCACTTTGTGCAGTTATCCGTTGAATGCTTGGATGTCATCATTGAAAGGAGACCACTTTGTGCAGTTATCCGTTGAATGAGTAGATGTCATCATTGAAAGGAGACCACTTTGTGCAGTTATCCGTTGAATGCTTGGATGTCATCATTGAAAGGAGACCACTTTGTGCAGTTATCCGTTGAATGCTTAGATGTCATCATTGAAAGGAGACCACTTTGTGCAGTTATCCATTGAATGCTTGGATGTCATCATTGAAAGGAGACCACTTTGTGCAGTTATCCATTGAATGCTTGGATGTCATCATTGAAAGGAGACCACTTTGTGCAGTTATCCGTTGAATGCTTGGATGTCATCATTGAAAGGAGACCACTTTGTGCAGTTATCCATTGAATGAGTAGATGTCATCATTGAAAGGAGACCACTTTGTGCAGTTATCCGTTGAATGAGTAGATGTCATCATTGAAAGGAGACCACTTTGTGCAGTTATCCGTTGAATGCTTGGATGTCATCATTGAAAGGAGACCACTTTGTGCAGTTATCCATTGAATGCTTAGATGTCATCATTGAAAGGAGACCACTTTGTGCAGTTATCCATTGAATGAGTAGATGTCATCATTGAAAAGAAACTACTTTGTGCAGTTATCCATTGAATGCTTAGATGTCATCATTGAAAGGAGACCACTTTGTGCAGTTATCCGTTGAATGCTTGGATGTCATCATTGAAAGGAGACCACTTTGTGCAGTTATCCATTGAATGAGTAGATGTCATCATTGAAAGGAGACCACTTTGTGCAGTTATCCGTTGAATGAGTAGATGTCATCATTGAAAGGAGACCACTTTGTGCAGTTATCCATTGAATGCTTAGATGTCATCATTGAAAGGAGACCACTTTGTGCAGTTATCCGTTGAATGCTTGGATGTCATCATTGAAAGGAGACCACTTTGTGCAGTTATCCGTTGAATGCTTGGATGTCATCATTGAAAGGAGACCACTTTGTGCAGTTATCCATTGAATGAGTAGATGTCATCATTGAAAGGAGACCACTTTGTGCAGTTATCCGTTGAATGAGTAGATGTCATCATTGAAAGGAGACCACTTTGTGCAGTTATCCGTTGAATGCTTGGATGTCATCATTGAAAGGAGACCACTTTGTGCAGTTATCCATTGAATGCTTAGATGTCATCATTGAAAGGAGACCACTTTGTGCAGTTATCCATTGAATGAGTAGATGTCATCATTGAAAAGAAACTACTTTGTGCAGTTATCCATTGAATGAGTAGATGTCATCATTGAAAAGAAACTACTTTGTGCAGTTATCCATTGAATGAGTAGATGTCATCATTGAAAAGAAACTACTTTGTGCAGTTATCCATTGAATGAGTAGATGTCATCATTGAAAAGAAACTACTTTGTGCAGTTATCCATTGAATGAGTAGATGTCATCATTGAAAAGAAACTACTTTGTGCAGTTAACCGTTGAATACAATGTTGTTTGCACTGTGTGTGTGTGGCAGCCGACTGTGAGGTGCCAGAGTCAGAATGAGTAGATGTCATCATTGAAAGGAGACCTTTTTGTGCAGTTATCGTTGAATACAATGTCATTTGGACTGTACAGTTATCGTTGAATACACTGTCATGTATGCGTGTGGCAGCCAACAGTGAGGTGCCGGAGTCAGAATGAGTAGATGTCATCATTGAAAGGAGACCACTTTGTGCAGTTATCGTTGAATACACTGTTATGTATGCGTGTGGCAGCCAACTGTGAGGTGCCGGAGTCAGAACTGGTGAAGGATGTCATCTACGCCTTTCAAGGCATCGAGGGGAAGTGGATCAAAATGGACACTGGCAGAGACGGATACCGGATAGACTCACAGGTAATGTGTGTGTGTGTGTTCGTGCGTGTGTGTGTTCGTGCATGCGCATGTGTTTGTGCTTATGCGGAATGTTTTCAAATTGTAATTATGAAAGCAATATGAAAAGTTAGTGACATATGGGTTCTCAAATATGGGGTACCACGGATAGTGGTGTAGTTTGAAGCATGTTACAGCAAAAGATGCTGATGTATAATAAAATCTGTCAATTGTGTGTTATTTCTCATTTATTAAAGAAATAGTAAAAACAATTTCAAAGTTAATCTTTGCCTCTGTGTTTTTTAATTTTGTTTGAATGTGATGATTTGCGAGTGAAGTGAATGGTTGATTTGTGACATGCCCACTGCCTATCATGTCTGTGTTCAACTTTTCTTTAAAATGAAAAGATCAGCCCAATTAATGGTTTTAAACATGTTCAATATGCATCATTTTAATAAGTAATGTATATTTTCGACATGAAAATAGGTTAATTAATGAGAATTTAAAAGAACAAGATTAGATTAGATTCGCAACCAGTCGCTTCCAACTTCAACGTTTTACGCACAAGCTTGTACGCATAGCCACGCGCCAAAAGTCGCACCGTTTAAGGCGTATAAATACACATAAATAGTACCGGAAACAAAATATGTATGAATTATTAATGAAAATCCATCGATAATTATCAAAAAACACCAATGAAGTGTGTTACGGTACGTCGTTTCCTTAATTTCAGGTTGCATTTATAATCGAAAAAAATCAATTTTTGGGGCCAATATTTTACCTATTGGGACTATTTTTTACACGCGCATGACTATTTCATCAGCGGAAGTTCGTTACACTTAGCGTGGGTATTCGATTCTGCCATTTCGAAGCGTCAACGCAAGTTTTTGGTTTGGGTTCCGTGATCGACGCTGTTGTTGCGTTAATAAACCACGAAGGCTACCGATGATCTTGCTAAGGTAAGTTTTGGTTTTAATTAATCTAATTCGCGTTTAGAGTGGCGTTTACAACTTTTAGAAAGATTATTGTATGCACTTTCACAAATCGCTTGACGATGCATATCTCCATGGCCGTTTAAAAGACCAATTTCGCGGACTTGTAATTTTGTATGTCTGGCAAGAAGGCCATCGGACTCGTAGTTTCTGACAATAATCTGCATTATCTCTGTTATAATTCAATCAGTCGTGTTCATAGCTGTTAAATTAAATGTTTGGTACATTTAAATAAGAGTACATTGTATTTCTGTGTTTTGAAAATGGATAGTATTTTATTTTTAGGCAGATTTGTCAAGATCGATTACTTTCGCAACAAGAAACCCAAACAATCGCTTCAAAGTTGCGTTAATTACAGAGTCGCACAATACTTACTCATTTCTTCTATATTTTTTGCCTGTAATTCGAAGTTACATAGGTGATCATGTTTTATTTTATATTTTGTGTAAAACGAATGAATTGGTTTGTGGTCTAAAGTTTACTTTTGGATTAACATTGACTTGAACACAATTGCACATTATATTTGCAACAAGAAGCAACAAAGCTTGGGTTCTTGTTACTGAAGGGAAAATTTTGAAGGAAAATTTTTATTTGATTGCTCTTGGCTTTAAGTAATTAAGTTGACATTTTTTTAAAAAGTGAGAAAGCAACAATAAATAATACAAATTTGAATTTAATGAAGAAACATGCATGGGACAAAAACAAAACAATGATTCTTTGGAATAATCATTACTTGTGCAACAGGAAACTAAGATCTGTGGGTTCTGTATTGCATATGTCATTCATTGTGCCTAAACTACATTTTTGGCTGATGTATAGTTTTTACAAAACAAAGAAAGCATGTTTTGAGTTGTTTTAATCATTTTTGTTATTGTAGAACACACTTGAGTGATTACTGGGTAGAGTTCTAAGTATATTTTTATTTTGTTGCAGTTTTTGGATTATAATTGCAACACAGAAACTGTGTGCTATGGTTTCCTTGTTGCATTATAATGGAACATGTTTATGTGTTAGGTGAAGATTGTTAATGTAATGAAATATGAGCAGTATTAACAAGGAAATGGGTAAAACAATTTTTTCAACATTTTTAAATTAATGTAACGAAAATTAATGAATTTAGGCATACTATTAATCAAGTTATTTTGAAATGAGGTTGCACTTTGATAAAAAAAATTGTAAAAGTCAAGATTATTTTTTTTTAATTGGTGACAGTTTTTTTATATGCTTACATAAAGTAGTAAAGGAGCTAATAAACAATTACTTTTAAAAACATTTCATTAATATAGCCGCTGTAGCTCAGTTGGTAAGTATGAGTCGCTAGCTCGTGATCCGTCAGGTTTGAGTGTGCGGGTTCAAGCCCAGCTTGGTTCACAGTGGTGTGTCCTTGGGAAAGGCACTTTACTCCTATTTTCCTCACTCCACCCAGGTGTAAATGGGTATCTGACGTCAGCTGGGGAAAAGTCCTTCGGATGAGACTTCAAAAACTGAGGTCCCGAATGCCAACGCATGCACAAGATCTTGCGAACACGTTATAGCCCATCCCACTATTCGGTACGAGTAGGTTGTGTGTGTGGGTGGGATGGATGACACAAATTCACATAGCACGCATTCTGTGCGCTATTATTAGTATTGGTCTGAATGAAGACCGGTTAGCGCGGGGCAGGATAAACATCCCCAACTGGAAGAAGAAAAGAATATTGCTGAAAATTGGTTGCTGTTGATCTTTAACATTTTGGCCAAGTAGTTTGTAACAAAAAGTTATTGAAACTTGCAAGCCAAGTTTTATCAAAGTCTTTATGCTAACATTACTCTTGAATTAATATTTTTATTTTCAACAGATGTTACCGAGGAAGAGTAACAGGCTAGCTGTGAAAACAGTGGAGCGCCAGGACCCTGCCACAAAGCCACAGCCCCTTCCGGTTGTTTTTCCCATCAAAGAACGGACTAAGAAAAAAACCAATTATGAAGTAGTGAAGGCTTGCATAGACCGAATGAAAGAAAATGATCCAGAAAAATACAAGGTGTACAAAGAAAACTGTAGACAAAGTAGTAAATCTCATAGAGACAATATGAGTGCTGAGCAAAAAGCCATAGAACGTGAAAAGTCTCGCATTAGAATGCAGGCTTCCAGGGAAAGAAGAAAAGCTGAACAACAAACTCAACCGCCAAAGACGAGAGCCACTCAGGAGGAACATCGGGAGAAATGGAGGGAAGAGAAACGTAGACAGAAAGGCAAAATGCATTCACAAAAGCTTCGTCGTGTGAATGAGAGGCGCCGTCAAAAATACAAAGAAAAACAGGAAGTGAAAGCAGCAAGTAAGAAAGCAGCAAACCAGATGTCAACAGCAACACAGTGCCAGTCAGAAACGGAGATAGTTGAGAAAGAAATTAGTGTGGAGACTGACGACTGCCAGATTACCCTGGTGGCTGATTGGTCGGGAAACCTCTTGAAGCCGACAACTTCATCAGCCAGTCAGTCACAAACGGTTTCTCTGGCAGACCAGAGGACACCAGAAGCAAGACGCAAAGCTGCAAGTCGGGTGAAATCGGTTCTACCGAATAGTCCTTCCAAGTTTGTTGGGACTGTGTCAGACATAATTGAAAGAGCATCACCAAGGAAAAAGAAACTGTTTTCAAAAAGACTTGAAACCCCAGCATCTAAGCTAGAGCAAAATATAAAAGAAAAGCTGAAGGTGCTTGGCAATACCAAAGAGGATAGGAACACACGTGAATTACTGCTGTCATTACTAGAAAGTTCTGGATATTCCAGTTCAATTCGAGCAAAGAGTTTAGTACTCGGCGTGACCAGGCGCACTCTGACGTCTAGGTTGCGCAAAAAAATCGATTCGTCAAAGCGAACAATCAGTGCGATCAAACTGAAGATGGAGGCGCAATCATTCCTCGAAGTGTCTGCCTGCCCCCTCCCAGATCAGAAACTTGTTTCAAAGAAGTCTGGTAGAAGTGGTTCAGTGCTCACCAAAACATTGAAAGACTTGTATGGTGAATTTATGGAAACTAAAACATCTTCGTGTTCCATGAGCTTTTCGAAGTTTGCGAAATGTCGACCCAAACATGTCCGGCCGATGAAGATGTCGCGATTACGCCAGTGTCTGTGCGAATACTGCACAAATGCAGAGCTGCTGCTGAACGCAGTGAATGCACTTGCTGCTCGGCGAAACAACCTGTGCCGAGTAAGGCACATCTACCATGGGGTGGACCTGGTCACCTGTGGGAGAGAAGGCGGCACCTGGAAGAAGACCTGTGCCTATGGCGACTGTGACACCTGTGGTGCCCATGGTCTGGATCACCATCTCCGACCCCTGTACGGCAACGAAGGTCGAGTCCAGTGGAGACGATGGACTGCAGTGACACTAGAACGTGACGGCAAAAGGGTGCGTAAATATTGAAGGGAATTTTGTTTTTAAGTTAACGAGTAAAGGATTTTCCATATCTTTTTGCATGTGTGGGGATGAGTGTGCATGTCACGTGCACTTGTATACTTATGTGTTTGCATGGGGCTGGGAGTGTGCATGAGTCTGATATGTATGTTAGATTTTTTTTAATGTAATTTTTGCTTGGTGATACATGTATTAGTATTGTAAAGCGCCATAAGTAATTCTAGTAATTTCTTGATTATCATGTTTTCTTTCACTTTATCTCCTACCTTTATGGCAGAGCGTTCAGAGGGGGAAAACACCAGAATTTAGTCTCAAAATCACTTTTAAAAAATAAGAACAGATACATTTTTATTACAGATCTGTAAGTACATAAATAGAAACTTTTTGTTTTATGAAAGGTCTTTTTAAGTGTGTGGGGCAGACAAAAGAATACTTAGCATGCTCATTCAGGGCTCCCAATCGTCCTGCAAAACAAAGGGGTCCCAGGGACTCCACTTACAGTATAGAGGGTCCTAGAGGCATGATAGAGGGTCCCAGTGGCATTGTGAATGCTAAAAAGAATTTTTCTAGTGCATCCGTGGGACCCCCTGCACATTCTTTTAGAGGGTCCTTTAGAATTTTAGTGCTTCATAGACCCCCAAGTGGGGGTCCCTGGGAGCCCTGTCATTAATTATAAACCAGAAACACAAGCGCACACTGGTGTTATTTTTTCTAATAAATCAACTGAATGGATACAATAACACTGGGCAAGGGCTGATTGTGTGAAGTTGGTTTTTCAGGTAAGCCGCAAAAGGTTGCTGATTCAGCATGGCACTGTGGAGGAGCTGGTGGACCTGCTGAAGGCGGACCTTCTCTTCCTGGCTCAACACCTGTTCCGTGCCCACTGGCAGTCCCGGCAGTTTGAGCTGTTCAAAGGGATGAACCCATTCCCCCCCACAGCTGTTGGCATGGTGCTTGACTTTGCCGAGAACTTCACCTGCCTGTTCCAGGATGAAATTCAATCGGCCCACTGGCACCACGAGCAGGTCACTGTCCACCCAATTGTGTGCTACTATGCCTGCCCACGATGCAGTGAGATGATGACAGAGTCGCTGGTCTTTATCAGTGAAGACACACAGCATGATTTCAATGCTGTGCTTCATTTTACCAGCACAGCTGTTCATCATCTCAAGCATATTCATGGGATCAATTTTGAGCACATAATTCAGTGGACAGATGGCTGTGCCAGCCAGTACAAGTCCAAGGGGCCCTTTGCCGACATCTCTTGTGCCCTTGACGATTTTGGGTGCACGTTCGAGAGAAATTTCTTCGGCTCCAGACACGGAAAGGGACCTTCCGACGGGGAAAGTGCTGTGGTTAAACACCATGCTGCCACAGCTGTAAAAGCTGGCAACGCCATCATCAGCGATCCAAAGGGCTTGTTCGAGTATTGCCAAGATAGTACTCTGCAGAAAGGTCCAGGAGAAGATTGCCGACACTTCATTCGCACTTTCTTCTGGGTAGAGTCTGGCATGATCCTGAGAAACAGGCCAAGGAAAGTTAAAACTGTCAAAGGGACTCGACAGATTCATTCTGTCAAATGTGTTGAAAAAAACACAATCAGCACTCGCCACCTCTCCTGTGTTTGCCCAGCGTGTTTCACTGGAGTTGGGGATTGCCCCAATGTTGCTGTGACTCAAGCATGGACACTGCAGAAGCTGCAGCAAATTGCTGACCCCATTGAACAACCCATGGATGTTGCAGAACTAGATGACCCAGTAGCCCCTCACTCACCCCCTGCATCCCCACCTGCTTCCCCTGCCCCTCATTCTCCCCAACCATCAGCTCCACCATCCCCTTCCACTGAACCAACTGTGTACCACTTGGGTGACTTTGTGAAAGTAGCCCTACAAGGCCGTCAGAGACTTGTCCAGTACTATGCCAGAATTACCCAAGTGTTCACCTCTGAAACTCGTAACATGGAGCTGAAAGTGAAGTACTTGGAGCACAAGCCTGGATCTCAAGAACTGTACGTGTGGTCGGCTGACGAAGCAGAGTCCTGGATCTCTGTTGATGAGGTTGTGGGGAGAGTAGATCCTCCAACGCTTCTCCCTGCTCGTGGAATTGTTTTTTCTTTCAATTGACTGGAAATCAATTCCCCAAAATAAGGACTTTGAATTGAGTTGATTAATCAATGTGTGTGTGGAGTGCATTGATCTTGAGATTTGTTTTGTTTTTCTTTCTTTAAAAAAACCCCCAACTGATTCAGTTTTACATTTTTTCAATCAGAACGTGAGGTTTTAATTCAACATTTTTCTGCATTCCCATTCTTGGAGAAGGGGCATGACTTGTCCTATGTGGATGAGACAGAGATTAATTAAATGATTAGTAAGGATGACTTTTGTTTGTGCAAAACAAGAACTTCACTTGGCTTTGACTGTCTTTTATGATTTGATGAACAGAAATAGTGCACGACTTGTCCTCTGTGGGTGATATAGAGAGATTAATTAAATGATTAGTAAGATATGTTTTTTGTTTGTGCTGAAAAGAACTCATAAATTTCTTTAAGATATCCAGGTGTGTCTTTTCTCTGGAGTGACTCACAAATGAGTAAAATTAATCTTCAAACACATGGTTGTCTGAATGACATGTATTTTGTAAATAACTAAGAGCTGTCGCTTTTGCTTGAAGTTTTGTTTCTCTATTCCCATTTGGCATTCAAAATAAAAATGGGAATGCTTTTTTATATATAAATTCATAAATGACTCCTCCGAAGTCAGAGTGTGGCTGCCCACGTGGCGGAGTAATACAAAAACAGTAATATAATCCCTAGCTGGTGCATTTGTACCCTAGTATCCCAAGTGCTTCGGCTGTTGGTATAATCCCTGGAGTCTTTAAGCTAGGGTACGACAACAACATAAATGACAAAATCATTTATAATGGTTGTGTGAAGTTTTATTTCATTTTTCCTGTGCACACACACACACACACACACACAAAGAATGTTGTTTTCTGTTGATAAATTTTATGTATTTCACAAAGTCAAGAACTGTGTTAGTACTACTACATTTATCTGTGTGTTAATCAACTGCTTATCTTCACCATGGTTTAACCTGGTATTGCAGTACCTCCAGGATCAGCCCATATGTATTAGAGACAAAATAATGAATGTGTGTATGGTTTCCTTTTATTATGATGTGCACATATGTTGATGTTTTCTGGTGAGAAATTTGATCTGTTTCTTAAACTTATGCGTTGAATTTGAAATTCTTTTTTATATGCTTTGAAATTAATTCTTTTTTATTATCTTTTTTCATTTGTGGTGATGGGAGTATTTATAATTAAACTGTTTAAAATCATTATTTGTGTTTGAGTATGTATTCATGAGGAATTTGAATGCAAGTACCATATTTTTTTTAACTATAAGGTGCACCTTTGTGTAAGACCCCCCCAATTTTACCCAAATATCAGATTGTTATTGTATTGTTTTACTATTTTATTAGTCATAAGGTGCAGGGGCCTGAGTTGGGGAAAAACCACTGTTGCCTTATAGTCTGAAAAATATGGTACTTGAGCGCGTTCTGCGCTAGTGTTTTTATTATGGAAACATTTAATTCATATTTGTACTCTCTCACTCTCTCTCTCTCTCTCTCTCTCTCTCTCTCTCTCACACACACACACACACACTCACAGACAGCACTGGCTCACAAAAATTCATGCTTACTCTAAAGCGACGTAAACCAGCAAACATTGGAATGGGACCGTCCTCTAACTGAGTAACTCTAAGCTTAACACGAGCGCCAATTATAACAAGTACTGAACAGGAAGTTTGTTCATTTATTTTTTTCAGCATATTGCAATGCAACACAAATGAATGATCTTTACTTGACTCCTGATGACCATTATAGGCGATCAGAGAGAAAACGTGAGGCAGACTCCATGCTTTGGTTTCCGGTTGCAAAAGTAATGGTTTCCGGTTGCAAACATAATGCAACAAATCTTTAATCCCATCCAAGCTCCACAATTAAAGTAAAATAAGATTAATTCATGGATACATTACTTGACTGACCTAAAGCAACTAGCAAAGTGGGAGAAAGTGTTGTCAGTCTTTGAAACATTTTGTAAGAAAAAAAAAGTTAATCACCCCACATACTGTATTGGCCACATATTTTCATGAATAATTTTTTCATCCCTTTACAACCTCAAAATGTTTATTATTTATAAAACTGTTTATGTACAAATACAGTAAAACTAAAATAAACAGATTTTTTCATTTCAAAAGTGGTTTTAAGGTCATTCTTGGGTGCCATTTGGTTTCCGGTTGCGCGAGTAATCTGCCCCCAACCAACTATATTTGACCCCCTATATTTCATGTATATTGCATCAAACTATCTTTTTTTGTACATAACTGTATAGTTTACACCCTAAGCTACCCCAAATCATAAACCATTTCACATTTTAAGCATTTTTATTTTGTCCACCAATGTCCCACTTCTGGTACCCCATATTTGAGAACAACCCTTATCACAAAACACCGTAATAGACTACTTCCTTTAAAACACACAACCTAGTCAATACAATTGTAATTATGAAAGCAGTATGAAAAGTTAGTGACACATCACAAAACACCTTAATAGACCACTTCCTTTAAAAAACCCACAACCTAGTCAATACAGTTGTAATTTCTCTTTAGTTTTACTTTAAGCATGCAACGTTTCTTGCTTTCTATTTGTAAACATGTGCTCGACATATTTATTTGATATGTGACTGTGCCTTTGTAATGCTGTCTGTAACTGTGTAAGTAACCATAGCTGGGTTTTTTTATTATTGGTGCAGTACGTGTTGCTTTTCCAGGCGGGCATAGCCAAGGTGTTGCGTCATCTCATCAGCAACAGAGTGTTTTTTATTATTGGTGCAGTACGTGTTGCTTTTCCAGGCGGGCATAGCCAAGGTGTTGCGTCACCTCATCAGCAACAGAGTGTTTTTTATTATTGGTGCAGTACGTGTTGCTTTTCCAGGCAGGCATAGCCAAGGCGTTGCGTCACCTCATCAGCAACAGAGTGTTTTTTATTATTGGTGCAGTACGTGTTGCTTTTCCAGGCGGGCATAGCCAAGGTGTTGCGTCACCTCATCAGCAACAGAGTGTTTTTTATTATTGGTGCAGTACGTGTTGCTTTTCCAGGCGGGCATAGCCAAGGTGTTGCGTCACCTCATCAGCAACAGAGTGTGTGTTTTTTATTATTGGTGCTGTACGTGTTGTTTTTCCAGGCAGGCATAGCCAAGGCATTGCGTCACCTCATCAGCAAGCTGGCAGAGTGTGGTTGGCTGTACAACAAGATCAGAAACTACGTGGAGTCCAGGAGTGCTGACAAGGCCTTTGGCCTGATTGGACAGGTAGCTGTCATGTGATCTCATTACGTATTCGTTGCTTGTTGTTTGTCCTTTGCCTCTTTATGACTTAGCCTGTCTACCCTTTGTTTCCGCACAGGCACAGAAATGCACACTGAACTTACACACGCATGCCTGCACACACACACACACACACACGCACGCATGCACGCACGCAAAAGATTGTTGTCCATTTTTCCTTAGTTTTGTTTCCCTTTTTAATGCATGCAAAAACAGTTTTGTTTTCATTTTGAATGCATGCAAATGTGTTTCCTTGCTTGTATTGTGCTTGTACGAGACCACACTGTAATTTCACTTAACGTGATAATAAAGTATTTTTGACTTGACACACGCACGCACGCACACACACGCACACACGCACACACACGCACACGCACACACACACACACACACACACACACACACACACACACACACACACAACACACACACACACACACACACACACTCATTTACTGAACTGACTCAACATACCATGCTACATTATGCCTTTTTGTTGTTTGTCTTTCAGAGTTTCTGTGCTGCGTTGCACCAGGAGTTGACGGAGTATTACCGACTGATAGCAGTTCTGGAGGCTCAGGTCAGTTCACCTGCTCTCTGTCTGGCTCTCTGTAATCAGCTTTACTTCCTAGAGGATTTTCATGACATTTTCGGAAGGGCTTCAATATCGCCTGAAAAAGAAAAACAACCTGGTAACATTTCCACTTCATATCCATGATTCCCAACATCCCTGAGAAAGAAACTGGCAGCTTGCTGGACCTTTGGACAGATGCTTCCTCTGTGAAGGTCAATGGTGATCAAGAAAGAAGGATCTCATTTCTTGAATACAGGTGTGCTAAATAGCACTGAGGAGCTAACTCCAGGCGCCCCAAATCCCTCATTGTAGGTCTTTTTGTGCATTAAAGTTAAAACTGGAGTTTTCTGCCTTTGTGTAAGTTTGCACTGTGTCTGTTTGTGTGTGTGTCTGTCTGTGTATATATTGTATGTGTGTGTGTGTGTGTGTGTGCTGCAGCTATTGCAATGATGATGAACTGAATGGTGGTGATGACGATGATTACTGTTACTGTTGTATTGTAGTTACAACAGTAACAGGATCAAGGCATCAGCGACAACAAAACGTCTGGTGGTGTGGACCTTTGACCCTTTGCTACGGCAGTTATGTTGAAGACGATGATGATGATGATGATTGTGATTTACAGTTACAACAGGAGCAGGATCAAGGCATCAGCGACAACAAAACGTCTGGTGGTGTGGACCTTTGACCCTTTGCTACGGCAGTTATGTTGAAGACGATGATGATGATGATAATTGTGATTTACAGTTACAACAGGAGCAGGATCAAGGCATCAGCGACAACAAAACGTCTGGTGGTGTGGACCTTTGACCCTTTGCTACGGCAGTTATGTTGAAGACGTTGATGATGATGATGATTGTGATTTACAGTTACAACAGGAGCAGGATCAAGGCATCAGCGACAACAAAACGTCTGGTGGTGTGGACCTTTGACCCTTTGCTACGACAGTTATGTTGAAGACGATGATGATGATGATGATTGTGATTTACAGTTACAACAGGAGCAGGATCAAGGCATCAGCGACAACAAAACGTCTGGTGGTGTGGACCTTTGACCCTTTGCTACGACAGTTATGTTGAAGACGATGATGATGATGATAATTGTGATTTACAGTTACAACAGGAGCAGGATCAAGGCATCAGCGACAACAAAACGTCTGGTGGTGTGGACCTTTGACCCTTTGCTACGGCAGTTATGTTGAAGACGATGATGATGATGATAATTGTGATTTACAGTTACAACAGGAGCAGGATCAAGGCATCAGCGACAACAAAACGTCTGGTGGTGTGGACCTTTGACCCTTTGCTACGACAGTTATGTTGAAGACGATGATGATGATGATAATTGTGATTTACAGTTACAACAGGAGCAGGATCAAGGCATCAGCGACAACAAAACGTCTGGTGGTGTGGACCTTTGACCCTTTGCTACGGCAGTTATGTTGAAGACGATGATGATGATGATGATTGTGATTTACAGTTACAACAGGAGCAGGATCAAGGCATCAGCGACAACGATGGTTTGACATTGAAACGTCTGGTGGTGTGGACCTTTGACCCTTTGCTACGACTCAAGACGTTGGCTGCTTTGGTGGATGCCTGCAAAGGTGAGCTTTGAAAAAGGCACGTTTACATCAATGTTTTGGTTGGTGTCAACAGATGTATGTCTGGCAGTCAGTTGTTCACACCTTCGGCCTGGTGCCACCTGGTTTGGAAAAGGCATGTTTACATCAATGTTCTGGTTGGTGTCAACAGATGTATGTCTGGAAGTCAGTTGGCCTGGTGCCACCTGGTTTGGAAAAGGCATGTTTACATCAATGTTCTGGTTGGTGTCAACAGATGTATGTCTGGAAGTCAGTTGGCCTGGTGCCACCTGGTTTGGAACAGGCACATCTACATCAATGTTCTGGTTGGTGTCAACAGATGTATGTCTGGAAGTCAGTTGTTCATGCCTAGTACCACCTGGTACCACCTGGTTTTAAAAAAACACCTTCTACTGGGAAAAGCTTGTGTAGAAAGAATGTATTTATAGTGGAGATGCCTTGCTCATGGAATATTCCCACTTCCAGTTCATATCTTGTTGTGTGAAAATATTTAAAAGTTAGTTCATTAGGATAAACTGATGATCTTTTATTGATTTGTTCTTGTTTTTTTGTATGCACACAAACCCTAATCTGTCACACAAACCATGATCTGTCACACAAACCATGATCTGTCACACAAACCATGATCTGTCACACAAACCATGATCTGTCAAGCTGCTTGTGTTTGCTACACAGGGAAGAAAGGGGGAGCACTGGCCTCTTCCATCTTTTCCTACACCCAGCATGGAGATCCCTACATCAAGGCCCTCATCAAGCACACACTGATGCTGGTAAGACACCTTTGTGCAGTCAACATAGCGTCTAGTGTATTGACCCCACATCAAGGCCCTCATCAAGCACACACTGATGCTGGTAAGAAACCTTTGTGCCGTCAACATAGCGTCTAGTGTATTGACCCCACATCAATGCCCTCATCAAGCACACACTGATGCTGATAAGACACCTTTGTGCAGTCAACACAGCGTCTAGTGTATTGACCCCACATCAAGGCCCTCATCAAGCACACACTGATGCTGGTAAGACATCTTTGTGCCGTCAACACAGCGTCTAGTGTATTGACCCCACATCAAGGCCCTCATCAAGCACACACTGATGCTGGTAAGACACCTTTGTGCCGCCAACACAGCGTCTAGTGTATTGACCCCACATCAAGGCCCTCATCAAGCACACACTGATGCTGGTAAGTCACCTTTGTGCCATCAACACAGCGTCTAGTGTATTGACCCCACATCAAGGCCCTCATCAATCACACACTGATGCTGGTAAGACACCTTTGTGCCGTCAACACAGCGTCTAGTGTATTGACCCCACATCAAGGCCCTCATCAATCACACACTGATGCTGGTAAGACACCTTTGTGCCGTCAACATAGCGTCTAGTGTATTGACCCCACATCAAGGCCCTCATCAAGCACACACTGATGCTGGTAAGACATCTTTGTGCCGTCAACACAGCGTCTAGTGTATTGACCCCACATCAAGGCCCTCATCAAGCACACACTGATGCTGGTAAGACACCTTTGTGCCGCCAACACAGCGTCTAGTGTATTGACCCCACATCAAGGCCCTCATCAAGCACACACTGATGCTGGTAAGTCACCTTTGTGCCATCAACACAGCGTCTAGTGTATTGACCCCACATCAAGGCCCTCATCAATCACACACTGATGCTGGTAAGACACCTTTGTGCCGTCAACACAGCGTCTAGTGTATTGACCCCACATCAAGGCCCTCATCAATCACACACTGATGCTGGTAAGACACCTTTGTGCCGTCAACATAGCGTCTAGTGTATTGACCCCACATCAAAGCCCTCATCAAGCACACACTGATGCTGGTAAGACACCTTTGTGCAGTCAACACAGCGTCTAGTGTATTGACCCCACATCAATGCCCTCATCAAGCACACACTGATGCTGGTAAGACACCTTTGTTTGTGGACATAGCGTCTAGTGTATTGACCCCACATCAAGGCCCTCATCAAGCACACACTGATGCTGGTAAGACACCTTTGTGCCGCCAACACAGCGTCTAGTGTATTGACCCCACATCAAGGCCCTCATCAAGCACACACTGATGCTGGTAAGACACCTTTGTGCCGTCAACACAGCGTCTAGTGTATTTGACCCCACATCAAGGCCCTCATCAAGCACACACTGATGCTGGTAAGACACCTTTGTGCAGTCAACACAGCGTCTAGTGTATTGACCCCTCATCAAGGCCCTCATCAATCACACACTGATGCTGGTAAGACATCTTTGTGCAGCCAACACAGCGTCTAGTGTATTGACCCCACATCAAGGCCCTCATCAAGCACACACTGATGCTGGTAAGACACCTTTGTGCCGCCAACACAGCGTCTAGTGTATTGACCCCACATCAAGGCCCTCATCAAGCACACACTGATGCTGGTAAGACACCTTTGTGCCGTCAACACAGCGTCTAGTGTATTTGACCCCACATCAAGGCCCTCATCAAGCACACACTGATGCTGGTAAGACACCTTTGTGCAGTCAACACAGCGTCTAGTGTATTGACCCCTCATCAAGGCCCTCATCAATCACACACTGATGCTGGTAAGACATCTTTGTGCAGCCAACACAGCGTCTAGTGTATTGACCCCACATCAAGGCCCTCATCAAGCACACACTGATGCTGGTAAGACACCTTTGTGCCGCCAACACAGCGTCTAGTGTATTGACCCCACATCAAGGCCCTCATCAAGCACACACTGATGCTGGTAAGACACCTTTGTGCCGTCAACACAGCGTCTAGTGTATTGACCCCACATCAAGGCCCTCATCAAGCACACACTGATGCTGGTAAGACATCTTTGTGCCGCCAACACAGCGTCTAGTGTATTGACCCCACATCAAGGCCCTCATCAAGCACACACTGATGCTGGTAAGACATCTTTGTGCCGCCAACACAGCGTCTAGTGTATTGACCCTTGTAAAACATTGATAAAATGCCCTTTACATCTGCTCGTCATCTTCTGCAATTGCTGCTACAGTGAAACCCGTTTAGTACGAATTCCAGGGGAGAGGGCCAATTTACTCGTTGTAAGCATTGCTCGTTCAAACCATTTTATCGATTTTGGCAACCCTGACGAACCTATCAATCGGTCCTCACATCTACTGTGATGTGCGTGTTGGTAAAGTGTGAAAAAGACAGAAAAACGGAAACAACACACTTACCCAACAAAGCATGGTTGTAAGCCCAGTATCCTGTATCCATAGGGTTTTTAATGCCGATTACATACACTTTAAAACAGTTTATTAACACACGATAACATCAAAAACATAAAATCCACACACGCGCTTTAAGAGAAAGTTAAAATTTCCCGGAAGTCACAAGATCAGTGCGCAAAGAGTGAGTCCAGTGTCGTCTGCTTGCGCTGCAGACACCCAAGTTGTTATATCGGCCAATCAGAATGCCGCTTACATATCGAGGGGTCAGTCAAGATGGCGATGTTGTTGTCAGTGTGTACTCGTTCTAGCCAGGTAGTTGTGCAAGAAAGCTTGACGTTGGGATGGCGGTGTGGTTGTAAGTGCGTTCTTGTTCTAACCGCGTAGTTTTTGCATAAAAGCTTGACTTTGGGAGTCAATAAATTGTACGTTATATGCAAGTTGCTCGTTGTAGCGAGCTCGTTGTATGCAGAATTATTTAACAAGGAAAAAGAAGGCTTGTGGTCGGGAATTTTGAAACCACTCGTTAAACACGGGCTCTCGTTTAAACCGTACTCGTACTAAATGGGTTTCCCTGTAGTTGAAAACAAAGCAAAAGCAATTTGAAAATGCATCTTGAATCTTTTAATAAAACTTATAATGTTTCAATAGCTTTAATGACAAGATTCAGCAATGATAATTTTGTGTTTGAGATTCTAAATTGCAGACTTTATTCATTCTTTTGACGTTGGAAAATTGTTGAATTTAAAGCAAAACGTCGAAATGAAAACAAATTGTAATCTTAAAAAAATGTCTGATCGCACAGTTTTGAATCGTGAAAGCATTGTTTGTGACAGTTGATATTAGTATTATTGATGTTGTTTTGTTGTTGTTGGCTTAAAGACTCCAGGGATCATCCCAACAGCCAAAGCACTTGAACAATATGGTACAAATGCACCAGCTAGGGATGAGAACATTACGTGTGTGACCGTTTTTGTATTACCCCACACCATGGGCAGCCACACTCCGACTTCGGTGGATTTGGGACTGATGATGTTATGCTAGGAGCTTGTGGCTAAAGACAATTCCCGCATAACTATGCAGAGCGTAATGTTCAACATTTTGATGCAGCCTTGGTGTTCTAGCTTATGTCAATTGGTCTGACACGGCCTTTGCCAAGGCGATCATTGATGGTTTATTTTACATGTGTGTGTTCTTTATCCAGGTGTCTCAGCCCATCTACTCCACACTGATGCGCTGGATTTACGATGGGGAGCTGGAAGACACCTTCCATGAGGTGGGTGTGTGTGTGTTCACACTGATGGAGTGATTTACGATGGGGAGCTGGAAGACACCTTCCATGAGGTGGGTGTGTGTGTGTTCACACTGATGGAGTGATTTACGATGGGGAGCTGGAAGACACCTTCCATGAGGTGGGTGTGTGTGTGTTCACACTGATGGAGTGATTTACGATGGGGAGCTGGAAGACACCTTCCATGAGGTGGGTGTGTGTGTGTTCACACTGATGGAGTGATTTACGATGGGGAGCTGGAAGACACCTTCCATGAGGTGGGACCTACTGGGTGTTCATGACCTGCATTTTAACCCTTTACGATGGGGAGCTGGAAGACACCTTCCATGAGGTGGGACCTACTGGGTGTTCATGACCTGCATTTTAACCCTTTACGATGGGGAGCTGGAAGACACCTTCCATGAGGTGGGACCTACTGGGTGTTCATGACCTGCATTTTAACCCTTTACGATGGGGAGCTGGAAGACACCTTCCATGAGGTGGGACCTACTGGGTGTTCATGACCTGCATTTTAACCCTTTACGATGGGGAGCTGGATGACACCTTCCATGAGGTGGGACCTACTGCGTGTTCATGACCTGCATTTTAACCCTTTACGATGGGGAGCTGGAAGACACCTTCCATGGGGTGGGACCTACTGCGTGTTCATGACCTGCATTTTAACCCTTTACGATGGGGAGCTGGAAGACACCTTCCATGGGGTGGGTCCTACTGGGTGTTCATGACCTGCATTTTAACCCTTTACGATGGGGAGCTGGAAGACACCTTCCATGAGGTGGGACCTACTGGGTTCATGACCTGCATTTTAACCCTTTACGATGGGGAGCTGGAAGACGCCTTCCATGAGGTGGGACCTACTGGGTTCATGACCTGCATTTTAACCCTTTACGATGGGGAGCTGGAAGACACCTTCCATGAGGTGGGACCTACTGGGTGTTCATGACCTGCATTTTAACCCTTTACGATGGGGAGCTGGAAGACACCTTCCATGAGGTGGGACCTACTGCGTGTTCATGACCTGCATTTTAACCCTTTACGATGGGGAGCTGGAAGACACCTTCCATGAGGTGGGACCTACTGGGTGTTCATGACCTGCATTTTAACCCTTTACGATGGGGAGCTGGAAGACGCCTTCCATGAGGTGGGTCCTACTGGGTTCATGACCTGCATTTTAACCCTTTACGATGGGGAGCTGGAAGACACCTTCCATGAGGTGGGACCTACTGGGTTCATGACCTGCATTTTAACCCTTTACGATGGGGAGCTGGAAGACACCTTCCATGAGGTGGGACCTACTGCGTGTTCATGACCTGCATTTTAACCCTTTACGATGGGGAGCTGGAAGACACCTTCCATGAGGTGGGACCTACTGGGTGTTCATGACCTGCATTTTAACCCTTTACGATGGGGAGCTGGATGACACCTTCCATGAGGTGGGTCCTACTGGGTTCATGACCTGCATTTTAACCCTTTACGATGGGGAGCTGGAAGACACCTTCCATGGGGTGGGACCTACTGCGTGTTCATGACCTGCATTTTAACCCTTTACGATGGGGAGCTGGAAGACACCTTCCATGAGGTGGGACCTACTGCGTGTTCATGACCTGCATTTTAACCCTTTACGATGGGGAGCTGGAAGACACCTTCCATGAGGTGGGTCCTACTGGGTTCATGACCTGCATTTTAACCCTTTTTCCGCCAGCCATTTTTTAGCCAAAAAATACCATTAAGCTTACTTGGGTAGAGAAGAAAAAGTATCTGCAATATTGCGAATTCCTCGGTGACATGTATAACATTAGGCCTATCGTTACCTCCCAAAATTACGATAATAGGGTGTTCAGATAACAGGCCTTGATTTTATACTTTTTAGTGACATAGGTGTTAAACCATTGTGGTGCAAAAGTGCGACATTGGCGGTGAAAGGGTTAAAACCTCACTACCTTGGGTCTGTTGAGGCAAATCAACATTTGTTGTGGGGAAGCCACACACAGACAGGCCTCTTCCTCTCCACTACTTGCCCCTTACCCTGTTGTTCATCTCATGGTAGGTAGGTCTGCCTTGGGTCTGTTGAGGCAAATCAACATTTGTTGTGTGGAAGCCACACACAGACAGGCCTCTTCCTCTCCACTACTTGCCCCTTACCCTGTTGTTCATCTCATGGTAGGTAGGTCTGCCTTGGGTCTGTTGAGGCAAATCAACATTTGTTGTGTGGAAGCCACACACAGACAGGCCTCTTCCTCTCCACTACTTGCCCCTTACCCTGTTGTTCATCTCATGGTAGGTAGGTCTGCCTTGGGTCTGTTGAGGCAAATCAACATTTGTTGTGGGGAAACCACACACAGACAGGCCTCTTCCTCTCCACTACTTGCCCCTTACCCTGTTGTTCACCTCATGGTAGGTAGGTCTGCCTTGGGTCTGTTGAGGCAAATCAACATTTGTTGTGGGGAAACCACACACAGACAGGCCTCTTCCTCTCCACTACTTGCCCCTTACCCTGTTGTTCACCTCATGGTAGGTAGGTCTGCCTTGGGTCTGTTACGGCAAATCAACATTTGTTGTGTGGAAACCACACACAGACAGGCCTCTTCCTCTCCACTACTTGCCCCTTACCCTGTTGTTCACCTCATGGTAGGTAGGTCTGCCTTGGGTCTGTTACGGCAAATCAACATTTGTTGTGTGGAAACCACACACACAGACAGGCCTCTTCCTCTCCACTACTTGCCCCTTACCCTGTTGTTCACCGCCCCCAATCTCATGGTAGGTAGGTCTGCCTTGGGTCTGTTACGGCAAATCAACATTTGTTGTGTGGAAACCACACACAGACAGGCCTCTTCCTCTCCACTACTTGCCCCTTACCCTGTTGTTCACCTCCCCCCCCCCCCCCCCCCATCTCATGGTAGGTAGGTAGGGACCAAGCAAGCCATGAAGCTTTTTAGACAGTCCCATCTGTAACATAGTTGTTGGCAATGTCGCCCCTTTCCCTGTTGTCACCCCCTCCCCCATCTCATGGTAGGTAGGTAGGGAGTTAGGGTTAGGGTTAGAATCCATCAATCTGTAACATAGTTGTTGGCAATGTCGCCCCTTTCCCTGTTGCCCCCCCCCCCCCCCCCCCGCATCTCATGGTAGGTAGGTAGGGGGTTAGGGTTAGGGTTAGAATCCATCAATCTGTAACATAGTTGCTGGCAATGTCGCCCCTTTCCCTGTTGTCCCCCCCCCCCATCTCATGGTAGGTAGGTAGGGACCTAGGGTTAGGGTTAGAATCCATCAATCTGTAACATAGTTGCTGGCAATGTCGCCTCTTTCCCTGTTGTTCCCCCCCCCCCTCCCCCATCTCATGGTAGGTAGTTAGGGTTAGGGTTAGGGTTAGAATCGATCAATCTGTAACATAGTTGCTGGCAATGTCGCCCCTTTCCCTGTTGTTCCAGAAGATATTTAGCATGTTAATAGAAGGTGCACATTTTATGTCAGTTGGCAATTCGTTCCCCTTGATAGTAATTCTGTTACCAAAACAATTTGTGTGTTAGTATTATAATAGTAATAATAATAGTGTATTTATATAGCGCTTTTCCTCAAATGGCCCAAATATCTTAACATGAACCTTACCATGGGCAAATATGAACCTTACCATGGGCAAATATGAACCTTACCATGGGCAAATATGAACCTTACCATGGGCAAATATCTTGAACCTTACCATGGGCAAATATCTTGAACCTTACCATGGGCATTTTGAGTCAAATTGTATTGGGCAGATGAGAAAAAATGACTAGGGCGAGAAAATGTGATCTCATGGTAAGATCTACATTGTATTGGGGAGGTGAGAAAATGTGATCTCATGGTAAGATCTACATTGTATTGGGGAGATGAGAAAATCTGATCTCATGGTAAGATCTACATTGTATTGGGCAGATGAGAAAATCTGATCTCATGGTAAGATCTACATTGTATTGGGGAGGTGAGAAAATCTGATCTCATGGTAAGATCTACATTGTATTGGGCAGATGAGAAAATCTGATCTCATGGTAAGATCTACATTGTATTGGGGAGATGAGAAAAAAATTACTCCAATGTGAGAAAATCTGATCTCATGGTAAGATCTACATTGTATTGGGCAGATGAGAAAATCTGATCTCATGGTAAGATCTACATTGTATTGGGGAGATGAGAAAAAAATTACTCCAATGTGAGAAAATCTGATCTCATGGTAAGATCTTCATTCCTGCAAAGATGTAGAGTGCTGGCTGAATATTTACAAATGTAAACATATGTTGACAACTGTAAATAGACATTTCTTGTTGTAAATGTTCAACTGTAAATAGACACTTCGTGTTGTAAATGTTCAACTGTAAATATACATTTCGTGTTGTAAATGTTCAACTGTAAAAAGACATTTTGTGTTGTAAATGTTCAACTGTAAATACTAAAATAGACATTTCGTGTTGTAAATGTTCGCCTGTAACTAGGAATGTACGAGTGAAAGTTGTAAGAGGGGAAGTAACTGAACATGTGTGGACATGTTTCCAGTTTTTCGTGGCCTCCGACCCTACCGTGAAGAACGACCGCCTGTGGCACGACAAGTACAGCCTGCGGAAATCCATGATACCCAGCTTCCTCTTCATCGACCAGGCGCGACGGGTCAGTCCATTGTTGTGATGGAGCAGTCCATTTCTTCATATGGGTGAATCCATTTGTCTATATATTGCCTCAGATTTTTTGGGGTAAAAAATGAATATCTTTCTTTTGAAAAAAATATCCATGATACCTAGCTTCCTTTCCACCAACCAGGCTTGATGGGTGAGTCCATTTTATAGTGAATGAGTAGGTGACTTTATTGTTTAAATCTTTATACTCCATTCTTCGCAATAAAAACTAACAACTTATGACACAACGGATACAGTTTGTAAGTCCATTTCTTGTGATGGATGAGTTCATTTGTGAGATGGGTCAGTGCATTTCTGAAGTGGGTAAGTTCCATTTCTAAGATGGATGTTAATTTTAGGGATTGGTGAGTCCATTTCTGGTTGGGTTTGTTGATATACGGGAATGATGTCTCCTTTTATTTGGGAATGGTTAATCTTTCTGTGAACCACTAGTCCCTCTCTCTTATATGTGTAAGTTTTATTTCTTGAAGTGACGTGGGATCGTAAAGATCTTGGCAGTTGACTGAAGAATTTTCTCCTGAAGAAATTTCTTTGGGCTTCAAATTTGCCCTACATTGTAATTTGTTACTACTGTGCAAACCTCATATGAACTGTAGCTGCCAATCTATGGTAATTTGTTACTACTGTGCAAACCTCATATGAACTGTGCCTGCCAATCTATGGCAGTCCACATAGAATGTGCATGTGTGTACAGATTCTGCTGACGGGCAAGTCCATCAACTTCCTGCGACAGGTGTGTCAGGATAGAACGCCCTTCATGGGGAGAGACAGCGCTATGAGAGTGGACAGTAAGCATGGTGAGTGAGAGAGAGACAGAGATGGAGAGACAGAGACAGAGGTTAGTGTTGCTGAGGTGTGTCAGGACAGAACACCCATCATGGGGAGAGACAGCGCTATGAGAGTGGACAGTAAGCATGGTGAGTGAGAGAGAGACAGAGATGGAGAGACAGAGACAGAGGTTAGTGTTGCTGAGGTGTGTCAGGACAGAACACCCATCATGGGGAGAGACAGCGCTATGAGAGTGGACAGTAAGCATGGTGAGTGAGAGAGAGACAGAGATGGAGAGACAGAGACAGAGATTAGTGTTGCTGAGGTGTGTCAGGATAGAACGCCCTTCATGGGGAGAGACAGCGCTATGAGAGTGGACAGTAAGGAGTGAGAGAGAGACAGAGATGGAGAGACAGAGGTTAGTGTTGCTGAGGTGTGTCAGGACAGAACACCCATCATGGGGAGAGTCAGCGCTATGAGAGTGGACAGTAAGGAGTGAGAGAGAGACAGAGATGGAGAGACAGAGATAGAGGTTAGTGTTGCTGAGGTATCAGGACAGAACACCCATCATGGGGAGAGACAGCGCTATGAGAGTGGACAGTAAGGAGTGAGACAGAGACAGAGACAGAGGTTAGTGTTGCTGAGGTGTGTCAGGATAGAACGCCCTTCATGGGGAGAGACAGCGCTATGAGAGTGGACAGTAAGCATAGAGAGAGACAGAGACAGAGGTTAGTGTTGCTGAGGTGTGTCAGGATAGAACACCCATCATGGGGAGAGACAGCGCTATGAGAGTGGACAGTAAGCATGGTGAGTGAGAGAGAGACAGAGATGGAGAGACAGAGGTTAGTGTTGCTGAGGTGTGTCAGGACAGAACACCAATCATGGGGAGAGTCAGCGCTATGAGAGTGGACAGTAAGGAGTGAGAGAGAGATGGAGAGACAGAGACAGAGGTTAGTGTTGCTGAGGTGTGTCAGGATAGAACACCCATCATGGGGAGAGTCAGCGCTATGAGAGTGGACAGTAAGCATGGTGAGTGAGAGAGAGACAGAGATGGAGAGACAGAGACAGAGGTTAGTGTTGCTGAGGTGTGTCAGGATAGAACGCCCTTCATGGGGAGAGACAGCGCTATGAGAGTGGACAGTAAGCATAGAGAGAGACAGAGACAGAGGTTAGTGTTGCTGAGGTGTGTCAGGATAGAACGCCCTTCATGGGGAGAGTCAGCGCTATGAGAGTGGACAGTAAGCATGGTGAGTGAGAGAGAGACAGAGATGGAGAGACAGAGACAGAGGTTAGTGTTGCTGAGGTGTGTCAGGATAGAACGCCATTCATGGGGAGAGACAGCGCTATGAGAGTGGACAGTAAGCATAGACAGAGACAGAGACAGAGGTTAGTGTTGCTGAGGTGTGTCAGGATAGAACACCCATCATGGGGAGAGACAGCGCTATGAGAGTGGACAGTAAGCATGGTGAGTGAGAGAGAGACAGAGATGGAGAGACAGAGACAGAGATTAGTGTTGCTGAGGTGTGTCAGGACAGAACACCCATCATGGGGAGAGACAGCGCTATGAGAGTGGACAGTAAGGAGTGAGAGAGAGACAGAGATGGAGAGACAGAGGTTAGTGTTGCTGAGGTGTGTCAGGATAGAACGCCCTTCATGGGGAGAGACAGCGCTATGAGAGTGGACAGTAAGCATGGTGAGTGAGAGAGAGACAGAGATGGAGAGACAGAGGTTAGTGTTGCTGAGGTGTGTCAGGACAGAACACCAATCATGGGGAGAGTCAGCGCTATGAGAGTGGACAGTAAGCATGGTGAGTGAGAGAGAGACAGAGATGGAGAGACAGAGACAGAGATTAGTGTTGCTGAGGTGTGTCAGGATAGAACGCCCTTCATGGGGAGAGTCAGCGCTATGAGAGTGGACAGTAAGCATGGTGAGTGAGAGAGAGACAGAGATGGAGAGACAGAGACAGAGGTTAGTGTTGCTGAGGTGTGTCAGGACAGAACACCAATCATGGGGAGAGACAGCGCTATGAGAGTGGACAGTAAGCATAGACAGAGACAGAGGTTAGTGTTGCTGAGGTGTGTCAGGATAGAACACCCATCATGGGGAGAGTCAGCGCTATGAGAGTGGACAGTAAGCATAGAGAGAGACAGAGACAGAGGTTAGTGTTGCTGAGGTGTGTCAGGATAGAACGCCCTTCATGGGGAGAGACAGCGCTATGAGAGTGGACAGTAAGCATAGAGAGAGACAGAGACAGAGGTTAGTGTTGCTGAGGTGTGTCAGGATAGAACGCCCTTCATGGGGAGAGACAGCGCTATGAGAGTGGACAGTAAGGAGTGAGAGAGAGACAGAGATGGAGAGACAGAGATAGAGGTTAGTGTTGCTGAGGTGTGTCAGGACAGAACACCCATCATGGGGAGAGACAGCGCTATGAGAGTGGACAGTAAGGAGTGAGAGAGAGACAGAGATGGAGAGACAGAGATAGAGGTTAGTGTTGCTGAGGTGTGTCAGGATAGAACGCCCTTCATGGGGAGAGACAGCGCTATGAGAGTGGACAGTAAGCATAGAGAGAGACAGAGACAGAAGTTAGTGTTGCTGAGGTGTCAGGACAGAACACCCATCATGGGGAGAGACAGCGCTATGAGAGTGGACAGTAAGCATAGACAGAGACAGAGGTTAGTGTTGCTGAGGTGTGTCAGGATAGAACACCAATCATGGGGAGAGTCAGCGCTATGAGAGTGGACAGTAAGCATGGTGAGAGACAGAGACAGAGGTTAGTGTTGCTGAGGTGTGTCAGGATAGAACGCCCTTCATGGGGAGAGACAGTGCTATGAGAGTGGACAGTAAGCATAGAGAGAGACAGAGACAGAGGTTAGTTTTGCTTAGGTGTGTCAGGATAGAACGCCCTTCATGGGGAGAGACAGCGCTATGAGAGTGGACAGTAAGCATAGAGAGAGACAGAGATGGAGAGAAAGATGGAGAGAGACAGCGCTGTGAGAGTGGACAGTAAGCATGGTGAGAAAGCTAAACAATTGCCAATCAGACTTCAACTTTCTTATTATTATCTGTCCTCCTCCTCCTCTTTTCTCTCTTTTATGTACAGATTTCCAAAATGTAAACCTTTTGCAGCTCACTGTTGAATCCATGCACTATTTGTTGTGGTTTTTATTTATCATTATTCTTTCTCACAGCTCAGAGCATGTTTGTCTAAGACGAGGAGGCGGCGTTTCAAACCATGATTGACGGTGTTTACAGCGACACCAGTCGTTGATGAGGAGAAGGATGTTTCAGGGCTTCTAATACGTTCCCCTCTGAAGGGGTACGCTCACCTCCTGTTCAGAATGTTATCAGGTGTTTTCATCCCCAGCTGCACATTTGAAGGGGTACGCTCACCTCCTGTTCAGAATGTTATCAGGTGTTTTCATCCCCAGCTGCACATTTGAAGGGGTACGCTCACCTCCTGTTCAGAATGTTATCAGGTGTTTTCATCCCCAGCTGCACATTTGAAGGGGTACGCTCACCTCCTGTTCAGAATGTTATCAGGTGTTTTCATCCCCAGCTGCACATTTGAAGGGGTACGCTCACCTCCTGTTCAGAATGTTATCAGGTGTTTTCATCCCCAGCTGCACATTTGAAGGGGTACGCTCACCACCTGTTCAGAATGTTATCAGGTGTTTTCATCCCCAGCTGCACATTTGAAGGGGTACGCTCACCTCCTGTTCAGAATGTTATCAGGTGTTTTCATCCCCAGCTGCACATTTGAAGGGGTACGCTCACCTCCTGTTCAGAATGTTATCAGGTGTTTTCATCCCCAGCTGCACATTTGAAGGGGTCGCTCACCTCCTGTTCAGATGTTATCAGGTGTTTTCATCCCCAATTGCAAATTTTAAGGGGTAAAGGTCGAAAACATGGGAGAAGCTCCGTCCCTGCCCCCCGATGATTTGGGCTTTCTGCGCGATCCAGTAGAAGTTTAGATCCAGCCTAGACAGCTTGTGGCCGAAAGGCCTGGCAGACGATTGAACTACGAAGAACGTCATTAACTTACTGATAAGTAACGCTTGTGTAAATATGCACAAATCTGTATGTTTTCAGAAGCCCTGATGTTTGATGATGATGATGATTACTATTATTATTGTTTCTCACAGCTCAGAGCATGTTTGTCCAAGATGAGGAGGCGGCGTTTCAAACCATGATTGACGGTGTTTACACCGACGCCAGTCAACATTATAATGATTATTACATTATTACTGTTATCATTATTGTTTTACAGCTCAGAGCATGTTTGTCCAAGACGAGGAGGCGGCGTTTCAGACCATGATTGACGGTGTTTACACAGACACCAGTCACCATTATAGTGATTATTACATTATTATTATTATCATTATTGTTTTACAGCTCAGAGCATGTTTGTCCAAGACGAGGAGGCAGCGTTTCAGACCATGATTGACGGTGTTTACACGGACACCAGTCAACATTATAATGATTATTACATTATTATTA
>CM065708.1:40417304-40509804 GCA_017654935.2 Phymorhynchus buccinoides
ATTATGCTCTTTACACTTTATTTACACACAGTCACACACACCACATTATGCTCTTTACACTTTATTTACACACAGTCACACACACCACATTATGCTCTTTACACTTTATTTACACACAGTCACACACACCACATTATGCTCTTTACACTTTATTTACACACAGTCACACACACCACATTATGCTCTTTACACTTTATTTACACACAGTCACACACCACATTATGCTCTTTACACTTTATTTACACACAGTCACACACACCACATTATGCTCTTTACACTTTATTTACACACAGTCACACACCACATTATGCTCTTTACACTTTATTTACACACAGTCACACACACCACATTATGCTCTTTACACTTTATTTACACACAGTCACACACCACATTATGCTCTTTACACTTTATTTACACACAGTCACACACACCACATTATGCTCTTTACACTTTATTTACACACAGTCACACACCACATTATGCTCTTTACACTTTATTTACACACAGTCACACACACCACATTATGCTCTTTACACTTTATTTACACACAGTCACACACACCACATTATGCTCTTTACACTTTATTTACACACAGTCACACACACCACATTATGCTCTTTACACTTTATTTACACACAGTCACACACACCACATTATGCTCTTTACACTTTATTTACACACAGTCACACACACCACATTATGCTCTTTACACTTTATTTACACACAGTCACACACACCACATTATGCTCTTTACACTTTATTTACACACAGTCACACACACCACATTATGCTCTTTACACTTTATTTACACACAGTCACACACACCACATTATGCTCTTTACACTTTATTTACACACAGTCACACACACCACATTATGCTCTTTACACTTTATTTACACACAGTCACACACACCACATTATGCTCTTTACACTTTATTTACACACAGTCACACACCACATTATGCTCTTTACACTTTATTTACACACAGTCACACACACACATTATGCTCTTTACACTTTATTTACACACAGTCACACACACCACATTATGCTCTTTACACTTTATTTACACACAGTCACACACCACATTATGCTCTTTACACTTTATTTACACACAGTCACACACACCACATTATGCTCTTTACACTTTATTTACACACAGTCACACACACCACATTATGCTCTTTACACTTTATTTACACACAGTCACACACACCACATTATGCTCTTTACACTTTATTTACACACAGTCACACACACACATTATGCTCTTTACACTTTATTTACACACAGTCACACACACCACATTATGCTCTTTACACTTTATTTACACACAGTCACACACACTCTTTACACATTATGCTCTTTACACTTTATTTACACACAGTCACACACACCACATTATGCTCTTTACACTTTATTTACACACAGTCACACACCACATTATGCTCTTTACACTTTATTTACACACAGTCACACACACCACATTATGCTCTTTACACTTTATTTACACACAGTCACACACACCACATTATGCTCTTTACACTTTATTTACACACAGTCACACACACCACATTATGCTCTTTACACTTTATTTACACACAGTCACACACACCACATTATGCTCTTTACACTTTATTTACACACAGTCACACACACCACATTATGCTCTTTACACTTTATTTACACACAGTCACACACACCACATTATGCTCTTTACACTTTATTTACACACAGTCACACACACCACATTATGCTCTTTACACTTTATTTACACACAGTCACACACACCACATTATGCTCTTTACACTTTATTTACACACAGTCACACACACCACATTATGCTCTTTACACTTTATTTACACACAGTCACACACACCACATTATGCTCTTTACACTTTATTTACACACACACAGTCACACACACCACATTATGCTCTTTACACTTTATTTACACACAGTCACACACACCACATTATGCTCTTTACACTTTATTTACACACAGTCACACACACACATTATGCTCTTTACACTTTATTTACACACAGTCACACACACCACATTATGCTCTTTACACTTTATTTACACACAGTCACACACACCACATTATGCTCTTTACACTTTATTTACACACAGTCACACACACACATTATGCTCTTTACACTTTATTTACACACACAGTCACACACACCACATTATGCTCTTTACACTTTATTTACACACACAGTCACACACACACATTATGCTCTTTACACTTTATTTACACACAGTCACACACACCACATTATGCTCTTTACACTTTATTTACACACAGTCACACACACCACATTATGCTCTTTACACTTTATTTACACACAGTCACACACACCACATTATGCTCTTTACACTTTATTTACACACAGTCACACACACCACATTATGCTCTTTACACTTTATTTACACACAGTCACACACACCACATTATGCTCTTTACACTTTATTTACACACAGTCACACACACCACATTATGCTCTTTACACTTTATTTACACACAGTCACACACACCACATTATGCTCTTTACACTTTATTTACACACAGTCACACACACCACATTATGCTCTTTACACTTTATTTACACACAGTCACACACACCACATTATGCTCTTTACACTTTATTTACACACAGTCACACACACCACATTATGCTCTTTACACTTTATTTACACACAGTCACACACCACATTATGCTCTTTACACTTTATTTACACACAGTCACACACACCACATTATGCTCTTTACACTTTATTTACACACAGTCACACACACCACATTATGCTCTTTACACTTTATTTACACACAGTCACACACCACATTATGCTCTTTACACTTTATTTACACACAGTCACACACCACATTATGCTCTTTACACTTTATTTACACACAGTCACACACCACATTATGCTCTTTACACTTTATTTACACACAGTCACACACACACACATTATGCTCTTTACACTTTATTTACACACAGTCACACACACCACATTATGCTCTTTACACTTTATTTACACACAGTCACACACACCACATTATGCTCTTTACACTTTATTTACACACAGTCACACACACCACATTATGCTCTTTACACTTTATTTACACACAGTCACACACACCACATTATGCTCTTTACACTTTATTTACACACAGTCACACACACCACATTATGCTCTTTACACTTTATTTACACACAGTCACACACACACATTATGCTCTTTACACTTTATTTACACACAGTCACACACACCACATTATGCTCTTTACACTTTATTTACACACAGTCACACACACCACATTATGCTCTTTACACTTTATTTACACACAGTCACACACACCACATTATGCTCTTTACACTTTATTTACACACAGTCACACACACCACATTATGCTCTTTACACTTTATTTACACACAGTCACACACCACATTATGCTCTTTACACTTTATTTACACACACAGTCACACACCACATTATGCTCTTTACACTTTATTTACACACAGTCACACACACCACATTATGCTCTTTACACTTTATTTACACACAGTCACACACACCACATTATGCTCTTTACACTTTATTTACACACAGTCACACACACCACATTATGCTCTTTACACTTTATTTACACACAGTCACACACACCACATTATGCTCTTTACACTTTATTTACACACAGTCACACACACCACATTATGCTCTTTACACTTTATTTACACACAGTCACACACACCACATTATGCTCTTTACACTTTATTTACACACAGTCACACACCACATTATGCTCTTTACACTTTATTTACACACAGTCACACACACCACATTATGCTCTTTACACTTTATTTACACACAGTCACACACACCACATTATGCTCTTTACACTTTATTTACACACAGTCACACACACCACATTATGCTCTTTACACTTTATTTACACACAGTCACACACACACATTATGCTCTTTACACTTTATTTACACACAGTCACACACACCACATTATGCTCTTTACACTTTATTTACACACAGTCACACACACCACATTATGCTCTTTACACTTTATTTACACACAGTCACACACACCACATTATGCTCTTTACACTTTATTTACACACAGTCACACACCACATTATGCTCTTTACACTTTATTTACACACAGTCACACACACCACATTATGCTCTTTACACTTTATTTACACACAGTCACACACACCACATTATGCTCTTTACACTTTATTTACACACAGTCACACACCACATTATGCTCTTTACACTTTATTTACACACAGTCACACACACCACATTATGCTCTTTACACTTTATTTACACACAGTCACACACACCACATTATGCTCTTTACACTTTATTTACACACAGTCACACACCACATTATGCTCTTTACACTTTATTTACACACAGTCACACACACCACATTATGCTCTTTACACTTTATTTACACACAGTCACACACCACATTATGCTCTTTACACTTTATTTACACACAGTCACACACACCACATTATGCTCTTTACACTTTATTTACACACAGTCACACACCACATTATGCTCTTTACACTTTATTTACACACAGTCACACACACCACATTATGCTCTTTACACTTTATTTACACACAGTCACACACACCACATTATGCTCTTTACACTTTATTTACACACAGTCACACACACCACATTATGCTCTTTACACTTTATTTACACACAGTCACACACCACATTATGCTCTTTACACTTTATTTACACACAGTCACACACACCACATTATGCTCTTTACACTTTATTTACACACAGTCACACACACCACATTATGCTCTTTACACTTTATTTACACACAGTCACACACACCACATTATGCTCTTTACACTTTATTTACACACAGTCACACACACCACATTATGCTCTTTACACTTTATTTACACACAGTCACACACACCACATTATGCTCTTTACACTTTATTTACACACAGTCACACACACCACATTATGCTCTTTACACTTTATTTACACACAGTCACACACACCACATTATGCTCTTTACACTTTATTTACACACAGTCACACACACCACATTATGCTCTTTACACTTTATTTACACACAGTCACACACACCACATTATGCTCTTTACACTTTATTTACACACAGTCACACACACCACATTATGCTCTTTACACTTTATTTACACACAGTCACACACACCACATTATGCTCTTTACACTTTATTTACACACAGTCACACACACCACATTATGCTCTTTACACTTTATTTACACACAGTCACACACACCACATTATGCTCTTTACACTTTATTTACACACAGTCACACACCACATTATGCTCTTTACACTTTATTTACACAGAGTCACACACACCACATTACGCTCTTTACACTTTATTTACACAGAGTCACACACCACATTACGCTCTTTACACTTTATTTACACACAGTCACACACCACATTATGCTCTTTACACTTTATTTACACACAGTCACACACACCACATTATGCTCTTTACACTTTATTTACACACAGTCACACACACCACATTATGCTCTTTACACTTTATTTACACACAGTCACACACCACATTATGCTCTTTACACTTTATTTACACACAGTCACACACACCACATTATGCTCTTTACACTTTATTTACACACAGTCACACACACCACATTATGCTCTTTACACTTTATTTACACACACAGTCACACACACCACATTATGCTCTTTACACTTTATTTACACACAGTCACACACACCACATTATGCTCTTTACACTTTATTTACACACAGTCACACACCACATTATGCTCTTTACACTTTATTTACACACAGTCACACACACCACATTATGCTCTTTACACTTTATTTACACACAGTCACACACACCACATTATGCTCTTTACACTTTATTTACACACAGTCACACACACCACATTATGCTCTTTACACTTTATTTACACACAGTCACACACACCACATTATGCTCTTTACACTTTATTTACACACAGTCACACACACCACATTATGCTCTTTACACTTTATTTACACACAGTCACACACACCACATTATGCTCTTTACACTTTATTTACACACAGTCACACACACCACATTATGCTCTTTACACTTTATTTACACACAGTCACACACACCACATGCTCTTTACACTTTATTTACACACACAGTCTCTGGTTCCTGCTGATGTAATTCTCTGGTTTCTGTGGAGGACCTTGCCAACCAGGCCTCAGTGCCCATTATAACGATGTAATTCTCTGGTTCCTGCTCACAGGGAGGACCTTACCAACCAGGCCTTAGTGCCCATTATAGCGATGTAATTCTCTGGTTCCTGTGGAGGACCTTGCCAACCAGGCCTTAGTGCCCATTATAACGATGTAATTATATGATTCCTGCTCACAGGGAGGACCTTACCAACCAGACCTTGGTGCCCATTATAACGATGTAATTATCTGATTCCTGCTCACAGGGAGGACCTTGCCAAGCCGGCCGGCAACCTGTATCTTCACAACCTGAACGGCATTCTGGAGACCGCCATCAGGGCCACCAACGCTCAGTACGACGATGCCGACATCCTGAAGCGACTGGATGTGCGACTGCTGGAGGTATGTGATGGTATAAATTGATGCCTGTTATGTTATAAAGTTGATCAATACTGATAGCTGTGAATTGTGCAGACGATGCCGACATCCTGAAACGACTAGAGGTATGTGGTAGTATTAATTATATATATATAATTATATACAGCTGTCTGGATTACTCGGCTGTCTGGATTACCCCAGGTGACACAGGCTGGATTACCATGTGGACGTGTAGCAGTATTGACCATCACATTGATATTGATGTTATTTTTGTTATTATTGTTCCAGGTGACACAGGCTGGATTACCATGTGGACGTGTAGCAGTATTGACCATCATATTGATGTTGATGTTATTATTATTATTGTTCCTGGTGACACAGGCTGGATTACCATGTGGACGTGTAGCAGTATTGACCATCATATTGATGTTGATGTTATTATTATTATTATTGTTCCAGGTGACACAGGCTGGATTACCATGTGGACGTGTAGCAGTATTGACCATCATATTGATGTTGATGTTATTATTATTATTATTGTTCCAGGTGACACAGGCTGGATTACCATGTGGACGTGTAGCAGTATTGACCATCATATTGATGTTGATGTTATTATTATTATTATTGTTCCTGGTGACACAGGCTGGATTACCATGTGGACGTGTAGCAGTATTGACCATCATATTGATGTTGATGTTATTATTATTATTGTTCCAGGTGACACAGGCTGGATTACCATGTGGACGTGTAGCAGTATTGACCATCATATTGATGTTGATGTTATTATTATTATTATTGTTCCAGGTGACACAGGCTGGATTACCATGTGGACGTGTAGCAGTATTGACCATCATATTGATGTTGATGTTATTATTGTTCCAGGTGACACAGGCTGGATTACCATGTGGACGTGTAGCAGTATTGACCATCATATTGATGTTGATGTTATTATTATTATTGTTCCTGGTGACACAGGCTGGATTACCATGTGGACGTGTAGCAGTATTGACCATCATATTGATGTTGATGTTATTATTATTATTATTGTTCCAGGTGACACAGGCTGGATTACCATGTGGACGTGTAGCAGTATTGACCATCATATTGATGTTGATGTTATTATTATTATTATTGTTCCAGGTGACACAGGCTGGATTACCATGTGGACGTGTAGCAGTATTGACCATCATATTGATGTTGATGTTATTATTATTATTATTGTTCCAGGTGACACAGGCTGGATTACCATGTGGACGTGTAGCAGTATTGACCATCATATTGATATTGATGTTATTATTGTTCCAGGTGACACAGGCTGGATTACCATGTGGACGTGTAGCAGTATTGACCATCATATTGATATTGATGTTATTATTGTTCCAGGTGACACAGGCTGGATTACCATGTGGACGTGTAGCAGTATTGACCATCATATTGATGTTGATGTTATTATTGTTCCAGGTGACACAGGCTGGATTACCATGTGGACGTGTAGCAGTATTGACCATCATATTGATGTTGATGTTATTATTATTATTATTGTTCCAGGTGACACAGGCTGGATTACCATGTGGACGTGTAGCAGTATTGACCATCATATTGATATTGATGTTATTATTGTTCCAGGTGACACAGGCTGGATTACCATGTGGACGTGTAGCAGTATTGACCATCATATTGATGTTGATGTTATTATTATTATTATTGTTCCAGGTGACACAGGCTGGATTACCATGTGGACGTGTAGCAGTATTGACCATCATATTGATATTGATGTTATTATTGTTCCAGGTGACACAGGCTGGATTACCATGTGGACGTGTAGCAGTATTGACCATCATATTGATGTTGATGTTATTATTATTATTATTGTTCCAGGTGACACAGGCTGGATTACCATGTGGACGTGTAGCAGTATTGACCATCATATTGATATTGATGTTATTATTGTTCCAGGTGACACAGGCTGGATTACCATGTGGACGTGTAGCAGTATTGACCATCATATTGATGTTGATGTTATTATTATTATTATTGTTCCAGGTGACACAGGCTGGATTACCATGTGGACGTGTAGCAGTATTGACCATCATATTGATGTTGATGTTATTATTGTTCCAGGTGACACAGGCTGGATTACCATGTGGACGTGTAGCAGTATTGACCATCATATTGATATTGATGTTATTATTGTTCCAGGTGACACAGGCTGGATTACCATGTGGACGTGTAGCAGTATTGACCATCATATTGATATTGATGTTATTATTGTTCCAGGTGACACAGGCTGGATTACCATGTGGACGTGTAGCAGTATTGACCATCATATTGATATTGATGTTATTATTGTTCCAGGTGACACAGGCTGGATTACCATGTGGACGTGTAGCAGTATTGACCATCATATTGATATTGATGTTATTATTGTTCCAGGTGACACAGGCTGGATTACCATGTGGACGTGTAGCAGTATTGACCATCATATTGATATTGATGTTATTATTGTTCCAGGTGACACAGGCTGGATTACCATGTGGACGTGTAGCAGTATTGACCATCATATTGATATTGATGTTATTATTGTTCCAGGTGACACAGGCTGGATTACCATGTGGACGTGTAGCAGTATTGACCATCATATTGATATTGATGTTATTATTGTTCCATGTGACACAGGCTGGATTACCATGTGGACGTGTAGCAGTATTGACCATCATATTGATGTTGATGTTATTATTGTTCCAGGTGACACAGGCTGGATTACCATGTGGACGTGTAGCAGTATTGACCATCATATTGATATTGATGTTATTATTGTTCCAGGTGACACAGGCTGGATTACCATGTGGACGTGTAGCAGTATTGACCATCATATTGATGTTGATGTTATTATTATTATTGTTCCAGGTGACACAGGCTGGATTACCATGTGGACGTGTAGCAGTATTGACCATCATATTGATGTTGATGTTATTATTATTATTATTGTTCCAGGTGACACAGGCTGGATTACCATGTGGACGTGTAGCAGTATTGACCATCATATTGATATTGATGTTATTATTATTATTATTGTTCCAGGTGACACAGGCTGGATTACCATGTGGACGTGTAGCAGTATTGACCATCATATTGATGTTGATGTTATTATTATTATTATTGTTCCTGGTGACACAGGCTGGATTACCATGTGGACGTGTAGCAGTATTGACCATCATATTGATGTTATTGTTATTATTGTTCCAGGTGACACAGGCTGGATTACCATGTGGACGTGTAGCAGTATTGACCATCATATTGATATTGATGTTATTATTGTTCCAGGTGACACAGGCTGGATTACCATGTGGACGTGTAGCAGTATTGACCATCATATTGATGTTGATGTTATTATTGTTCCAGGTGACACAGGCTGGATTACCATGTGGACGTGTAGCAGTATTGACCATCATATTGATGTTGATGTTCCATGACACAGGCTGGATTACCATGTGGACGTGTAGCAGTATTGACCATCATATTGATATTATTATTATTGTTCCAGGTGACACAGGCTGGATTACCATGTGGACGTGTAGCAGTATTGACCATCATATTGATATTGATGTTATTATTGTTCCAGGTGACACAGGCTGGATTACCATGTGGACGTGTAGCAGTATTGACCATCATATTGATATTGATGTTATTATTGTTCCAGGTGACACAGGCTGGATTACCATGTGGACGTGTAGCAGTATTGACCATCATATTGATGTTATTATTATTATTGTTCCTGGTGACACAGGCTGGATTACCATGTGGACGTGTAGCAGTATTGACCATCATATTGATATTGATGTTATTATTGTTCCAGGTGACACAGGCTGGATTACCATGTGGACGTGTAGCAGTATTGACCATCATATTGATGTTATTATTATTATTGTTCCTGGTGACACAGGCTGGATTACCATGTGGACGTGTAGCAGTATTGACCATCATATTGATATTGATGTTATTATTGTTCCAGGTGACACAGGCTGGATTACCATGTGGACGTGTAGCAGTATTGACCATCATATTGATATTGATGTTATTATTGTTCCAGGTGACACAGGCTGGATTACCATGTGGACGTGTAGCAGTATTGACCATCATATTGATATTGATGTTATTATTATTATTATTGTTCCAGGTGACACAGGCTGGATTACCATGTGGACGTGTAGCAGTATTGACCATCATATTGATGTTGATGTTATTATTATTATTGTTCCAGGTGACACAGGCTGGATTACCATGTGGACGTGTAGCAGTATTGACCATCATATTGATATTGATGTTATTATTGTTCCAGGTGACACAGGCTGGATTACCATGTGGACGTGTAGCAGTATTGACCATCATATTGATGTTGATGTTATTATTGTTCCAGGTGACACAGGCTGGATTACCATGTGGACGTGTAGCAGTATTGACCATCATATTGATATTGATGTTATTATTATTATTGTTCCTGGTGACACAGGCTGGATTACCATGTGGACGTGTAGCAGTATTGACCATCATATTGATGTTGATGTTATTATTATTATTGTTCCTGGTGACACAGGCTGGATTACCATGTGGACGTGTAGCAGTATTGACCATCATATTGATATTGATGTTATTATTGTTATTATTGTTCCTGGTGACACAGGCTGGGACGTGTTCAGTCTGGACTACCACGTGGATGTGTAGCAGTATGTTATTATTGTTATTATTGTTGCAGGTGTCCCCTGGTGACACAGGCTGGGACGTGTTCAGTCTGGACTACCACGTGGACGGACCCATCAGAACCGTGAGCAGCCACTTTGTTTTCTTCATTTTTATTTCTTTCAACCACAGGACTGCGTCATTGCTTCTGCTGCGCTTCTGCATCCTGTGGTTATGCAGTGCACTTGTTTATTGGTCTGTACGTTCACACATCAAATACTTTACTGTAGTGATACAGTGCACTTGTTTATTGGTCTGTACGTTCACACATCAAATACTTTACTGTAGTGATACAGTGCACTTGTTTATTGGTCTGTACGTTCACACATCAAATACTTTACTGTAGTGATACAGTGCACTTGTTTATTGGTCTGTACGTTCACACATCAAATACTTTACTGTAGTGATACAGTGCACTTGTTTATTGGTCTGTACGTTCACACATCAAATACTTTACTGTAGTGATACAGTGCGCTTGTTTATTGGTCTGTACGTTCACACATCAAATACTTTACTGTAGTGATACAGTGCGCTTGTTTATTGGTCTGTACGTTCACACATCAAATACTTTACTGTAGTGATACAGTGCGCTTGTTTATTGGTCTGTACGTTCACACATCAAATACTTTACTGTAGTGATACAGTGCACTTGTTTATTGGTCTGTACGTTCACACATCAAATACTTTACTGTAGTGATACAGTGCACTTGTTTATTGGTCTGTACGTTCACACATCAAATACTTTACTGTGGTTATACAGTGCACTTGTTTATTGGTCTGTACGTTCACACATCAAATACTTTACTGTAGTTATACAGTGCACTTGTTTATTGGTCTGTACGTTCACACATCAAATACTTTACTGTAGTGATACAGTGCACTTGTTTATTGGTCTGTACGTTCACACATCAAATACTTTACTGTAGTGATACAGTGCACTTGTTTATTGGTCTGTACGTTCACACATCAAATACTTTACTGTAGTGATACAGTGCACTTGTTTATTGGTCTGTACGTTCACACATCAAATACTTTACTGTAGTGATACAGTGCACTTGTTTATTGGTCTGTACGTTCACACATCAAATACTTTACTGTAGTGATACAGTGCGCTTGTTTATTGGTCTGTACGTTCACACATCAAATACTTTACTGTAGTGATACAGTGCGCTTGTTTATTGGTCTGTACGTTCACACATCAAATACTTTACTGTGGTTATACAGTGCACTTGTTTATTGGTCTGTACGTTCACACATCAAATACTTTACTGTGGTTATACAGTGCACTTGTTTATTGGTCTGTACGTTCACACATCAAATACTTTACTGTAGTGATACAGTGCACTTGTTTATTGGTCTGTACGTTCACACATCAAATACTTTACTGTAGTGATACAGTGCGCTTGTTTATTGGTCTGTACGTTCACACATCAAATACTTTACTGTAGTGATACAGTGCGCTTGTTTATTGGTCTGTACGTTCACACATCAAATACTTTACTGTAGTGATACAGTGCGCTTGTTTATTGGTCTGTACGTTCACACATCAAATACTTTACTGTAGTGATACAGTGCGCTTGTTTATTGGTCTGTACGTTCACACATCAAATACTTTACTGTAGTGATACAGTGCGCTTGTTTATTGGTCTGTACGTTCACACATCAAATACTTTACTGTAGTGATACAGTGCGCTTGTTTATTGGTCTGTACGTTCACACATCAAATACTTTACTGTAGTGATACAGTGCGCTTGTTTATTGGTCTGTACGTTCACACATCAAATACTTTACTGTAGTGATACAGTGCGCTTGTTTATTGGTCTGTACGTTCACACATCAAATACTTTACTGTAGTGATACAGTGCGCTTGTTTATTGGTCTGTACGTTCACACATCAAATACTTTACTGTAATGATACAGTTCACTTGTGTTCAACTTTCTCTGTGTGTGCATGCGTGGATAATGTGATGTGTGTGTGTGCGCACATTTTTTAGGTGTTCATATATGACTGGTGTTCAACTTATGTGTGATGTGTGTGCTCTGACAGGTGTTCACCCCAGAGTGTATGATCATGTACCTCCGTGTGTTCAACTTATGTGTGTGTGTGTGTGCTGACAGGTGTTCACCCCAGAGTGTATGATCATGTACCTCCGTGTGTTCAACTTATGTGTGTGTGTGTGTGCTCTGACAGGTGTTCACCCCAGAGTGTATGATCATGTACCTCCGTGTGTTCAACTTATGTGTGTGTGTGTGCTGACAGGTGTTCACCCCAGAGTGTATGATCATGTACCTCCGTGTGTTCAACTTATGTGTGTGTGTGTGCTGACAGGTGTTCACCCCAGAGTGTATGATCATGTACCTCCGTGTGTTCAACTTATGTGTGTGTGTGTGCTCTGACAGGTGTTCACCCCAGAGTGTATGATCATGTACCTCCGTGTGTTCAACTTATGTGTGTGTGTGTGCTCTGACAGGTGTTCACCCCAGAGTGTATGATCATGTACCTCCGTGTGTTCAACTTATGTGTGTGTGTGTGCTCTGACAGGTGTTCACCCCAGAGTGTATGATCATGTACCTCCGTGTGTTCAACTTTCTGTGGAGTGTGTGTGGAATATATCCTGGCAGTCATCTGGAAAAACCAAGGTGTTCACCCCAGAGTGTATGATCATGTACCTCCGTGTGTTCAACTTATGTGTGTGTGTGTGTGCTGACAATTGTGTGTGTGGACAATTGGAGTGTGTGATCATGTACAATTGGAGTGTGTGTGTTCAACTTATGTGTGTGTGTGTGTGTGACAGGTGTTCACCCCAGAGTGTATGATTGACCTCCGTGTGGACAACTTATGGAGTGTGTGTGTGGACTTGGAGGGTGTGTGTGTGTGGAGTGTGTGTGTGGACAATTGGAGGTGTTCACCCCAGAGTGTATGATGTGTGTACAATTGGAGGGTGTGTGGGACAATTGGAGTGTGTGTGTGGACAATTGACAGGTGTGTGGACAATTGGAGGGTGTGTGTGGACAATTGGAGGGTGTGTGTGGACAATTTGGAGGTGTGTTCAACAATTGGAGGGTGTGTGTGTGTGGAGGGTGTGTGACAATTGGAGGGTGTCACCCCAGGAGTGTGTGGACAATGTGTGTGGACAATTGGAGTGTGTGTGGACAATTTATGTGTGTGTGGACAATGTGTGTGTGACAATTGGAGGGGTGTGTGGACAATTGGAGTGTGTGAGTGTACAATTGGAGGGTCATGTGGACAATTCCGTGTGTGTCAACAATTGGAGGGTGTGTGTGTGTGTGTGCTGTGGACAATTGGGTGTGTGGACAATTGGAGGGTGTGATCATGTACCTCCGTGTGGACAACTTGGAGTGTGTGTGTGTGGACAATGGAGGGGTGTTCACCAATTGGAGGTTATCTAGCCATGTGTGCACAATTGGAGTGTGTGTGTGGACAATTGGAGGTGTGTGTGGACAATGTGGAGTGTGTGCTGGACAATTTGGAGGGTGTGTGGACCCCAGGAGTGTATGACAATTGTACCTGTGTGGACAATTGGAGGGTGTGTGTGGACAATTGGAGGAGCCCGTTGTGGACAATTGGAGGGTGTGTGTAAACACAATGTGTGGAGCCCGTTGGCTCCAGTGTGGACAATTGGAGGGTGTGTGTGGACAATTGGAGGTGTGTGTGGAGTTGGAGTAAGGGAAAAACATGTGTGGACAATTGCCTGGTGTGTGTAAACAATTGGAGTGTGTGTGTGGACAATTGGAGTGTGTGTGTGGACAATTGGAGGGTGTGTGTGGACAAAACTCTGGAGGGTGTCATGGACCCGTTGGAGTGGTGTGTGGACAATTGGAGGGTGTGGTGGCTAACACAGTAATTGGAGGGTGTGTGGACAATTGGAGGGTGTGTGGACAATTGGAGGGCCTGTGGACAATTGGAGTGTGTGTGTGGACAATTGGAGGGTGTGTGGCACACAATTGGAGGGCCTGTGTGTGGACAATTTGGAGGGTGTGTGGACAATTGGAGGGTGTGTGTGGACAATTGGAGGGTGTGTGGACAATTGGAGGGTGTGTGCCTGGACAATTGGACGGCCTGTGTGTGGACAATTGGAGTGTGTGTGTGGACAATTGGAGGGTGTGTGGACAATTGGAGGGTGTGTGTGGACAATTGGAGGGTGTGTGTGCTGTCACAATTGGAGCCTGCACACAGTGGACAATTGGAGGGTGTGTGTGGACAATTGGAGTAAGTGTGAACATGTTATCTAGCCATGCCTGCACATTGGAGGGTGTGTGTGGACAATTGGAGGGTGTGTGTGGACAATTGGAGGGTGTGTAAGTGGACAATTGGAGGGTGTGTGTGGACAAGTAAAGGGTGTGTGTGGACCCGTTGGAGGGTGTGTGTGTGAAACATGTTATCTAGCCATGCCTGCACACAGTGGAAAGTACGGCCTGTAATCTGAAAGAAGAGGACACAGTCTGAAATCAGTGCCTGTTTGCATACATGTGCATGTGTGTAATGTAAACTAATATCATGCCTCTCAAACTCTCTCTCTGTCATCTCTCTCTCTCTCTCTCTGCTCCTCTCCTGCACACATCTCTCTCCTGTTGGAGCCCCCTCCAGTAACACTCCCTCCATGCCATCTTCATTACCTGCTGAAGCTGCATATATTCACACACCGTTTATCAAGCTGTGACAACGATGTTTGTGTCATAAACATGACAACAGAGAAAAACATGTTATCTAGCCATGCCTGCACACAGTAAACTCTACGGCCTGCTGTCATGGAGCCCGTTGGCTCCAGTAAGGGAAAAACATGTTATCTAGCCATGCCTGCACACAGTAAACACTACGGCCTGCTGTCATGGAGCCCGTTGGCTCCAGTAAGGGAAAAACATGTTATCTAGCCATGCCTGCACACAGTAAACACTACGGCCTGCTGTCATGGAGCCCGTTGGCTCCAGTAAGGGAAAAACATGTTATCTAGCCATGCCTGCACACAGTAAACACTACGGCCTGCTGTCATGGAGCCCGTTGGCTCCAGTAAGGGAAAAACATGTTATCTAGCCATGCCTGCACACAGTAAACACTACGGCCTGCTGTCATGGAGCCCGTTGGCTCCAGTAAGGGAAAAACATGTTATCTAGCCATGCCTGCACACAGTAAACACTACGGCCTGCTGTCATGGAGCCCGTTGGCTCCAGTAAGAGAAAAACATGTTATCTAGCCATGCCTGCACACAGTAAACACTACGGCCTGCTGTCATGGAGCCCGTTGGCTCCAGTAAGGGAAAAACATGTTATCTAGCCATGCCTGCACACAGTAAACACTACGGCCTGCTGTCATGGAGCCCGTTGGCTCCAGTAAGGGAAAAACATGTTATCTAGCCATGCCTGCACACAGTAAACACTACGGCCTGCTGTCATGGAGCCCGTTGGCTCCAGTAAGGGAACATGTTATCTAGCCATGCCTGCACACAGTAAACACTACGGCCTGCTGTCATGGAGCCCGTTGGCTCCAGTAACAAAAACATGTTATCTAGCCATGCCTGCACACAGTAAACACTACGGCCTGCTGTCATGGAGCCCGTTGGCTCCAGTAAGGGAAAAACATGTTATCTAGCCATGCCTGCACACAGTAAACACTACGGCCTGCTGTCATGGAGCCCGTTGGCTCCAGTAAGGGAAAAACATGTTATCTAGCCATGCCTGCACACAGTAAACACTACGGCCTGCTGTCATGGAGCCCGTTGGCTCCAGTAAGAGAACATGTTATCTAGCCATGCCTGCACACAGTAAACACTACGGCCTGCTGTCATGGAGCCCGTTGGCTCCAGTAAGGGAAAAACATGTTATCTAGCCATGCCTGCACACAGTAAACACTACGGCCTGCTGTCATGGAGCCCGTTGGCTCCAGTAAGGGAAAAACATGTTATCTAGCCATGCCTGCACACAGTAAACACTACGGCCTGCTGTCATGGAGCCCGTTGGCTCCAGTAACACATGTTATCTAGCCATGCCTGCACACAGTAAACTCTACGGCCTGCTGTCATGGAGCCCGTTGGCTCCAGTAACACATGTTATCTAGCCATGCCTGCACACAGTAAACACTACGGCCTGCTGTCATGGAGCCCGTTGGCTCCAGTAAGGGAAAAACATGTTATCTAGCCATGCCTGCACACAGTAAACACTACGGCCTGCTGTCATGGAGCCCGTTGGCTCCAGTAACACATGTTATCTAGCCATGCCTGCACACAGTAAACACTACGGCCTGCTGTCATGGAGCCCGTTGGCTCCAGTAAGGGAAAAACATGTTATCTAGCCATGCCTGCACACAGTAAACACTACGGCCTGCTGTCATGGAGCCCGTTGGCTCCAGTAACACATGTTATCTAGCCATGCCTGCACACAGTAAACACTACGGCCTGCTGTCATGGAGCCCGTTGGCTCCAGTAAGGGACATGTTATCTAGCCATGCCTGCACACAGTAAACACTACGGCCTGCTGTCATGGAGCCCGTTGGCTCCAGTAAGGGAAAAACATGTTATCTAGCCATGCCTGCACACAGTAAACACTACGGCCTGCTGTCATGGAGCCCGTTGGCTCCAGTAAGGGAAAAACATGTTATCTAGCCATGCCTGCACACAGTAAACACTACGGCCTGCTGTCATGGAGCCCGTTGGCTCCAGTAAGGGAAAAACATGTTATCTAGCCATGCCTGCACACAGTAAACACTACGGCCTGCTGTCATGGAGCCCGTTGGCTCCAGTAAGGGAAAAACATGTTATCTAGCCATGCCTGCACACAGTAAACACTACGGCCTGCTGTCATGGAGCCCGTTGGCTCCAGTAACACATGTTATCTAGCCATGCCTGCACACAGTAAACACTACGGCCTGCTGTCATGGAGCCCGTTGGCTCCAGTAAGGGAAAAACATGTTATCTAGCCATGCCTGCACACAGTAAACACTACGGCCTGCTGTCATGGAGCCCGTTGGCTCCAGTAAGGGAAAAACATGTTATCTAGCCATGCCTGCACACAGTAAACACTACGGCCTGCTGTCATGGAGCCCGTTGGCTCCAGTAACACATGTTATCTAGCCATGCCTGCACACAGTAAACACTACGGCCTGCTGTCATGGAGCCCGTTGGCTCCAGTAAGGGAAAAACATGTTATCTAGCCATGCCTGCACACAGTAAACACTACGGCCTGCTGTCATGGAGCCCGTTGGCTCCAGTAACACATGTTATCTAGCCATGCCTGCACACAGTAAACACTACGGCCTGCTGTCATGGAGCCCGTTGGCTCCAGTAAGGGAAAAACATGTTATCTAGCCATGCCTGCACACAGTAAACACTACGGCCTGCTGTCATGGAGCCCGTTGGCTCCAGTAAGGGAAAAACATGTTATCTAGCCATGCCTGCACACAGTAAACACTACGGCCTGCTGTCATGGAGCCCGTTGGCTCCAGTAACACATGTTATCTAGCCATGCCTGCACACAGTAAACACTACGGCCTGCTGTCATGGAGCCCGTTGGCTCCAGTAAGGGAACATGTTATCTAGCCATGCCTGCACACAGTAAACACTACGGCCTGCTGTCATGGAGCCCGTTGGCTCCAGTAAGGGAAAAACATGTTATCTAGCCATGCCTGCACACAGTAAACACTACGGCCTGCTGTCATGGAGCCCGTTGGCTCCAGTAAGGGAAAAACATGTTATCTAGCCATGCCTGCACACAGTAAACACTACGGCCTGCTGTCATGGAGCCCGTTGGCTCCAGTAACACATGTTATCTAGCCATGCCTGCACACAGTAAACACTACGGCCTGCTGTCATGGAGCCCGTTGGCTCCAGTAAGGGAAAAACATGTTATCTAGCCATGCCTGCACACAGTAAACACTACGGCCTGCTGTCATGGAGCCCGTTGGCTCCAGTAACACATGTTATCTAGCCATGCCTGCACACAGTAAACACTACGGCCTGCTGTCATGGAGCCCGTTGGCTCCAGTAAGGGAAAAACATGTTATCTAGCCATGCCTGCACACAGTAAACACTACGGCCTGCTGTCATGGAGCCCGTTGGCTCCAGTAACACATGTTATCTAGCCATGCCTGCACACAGTAAACTCTACGGCCTGCTGTCATGGAGCCCGTTGGCTCCAGTAAGGGAAAAACATGTTATCTAGCCATGCCTGCACACAGTAAACACTACGGCCTGCTGTCATGGAGCCCGTTGGCTCCAGTAACACATGTTATCTAGCCATGCCTGCACACAGTAAACACTACGGCCTGCTGTCATGGAGCCCGTTGGCTCCAGTAAAAACATGTTATCTAGCCATGCCTGCACACAGTAAACACTACGGCCTGCTGTCATGGAGCCCGTTGGCTCCAGTAACACATGTTATCTAGCCATGCCTGCACACAGTAAACACTACGGCCTGCTGTCATGGAGCCCGTTGGCTCCAGTAAGGGAAAAACATGTTATCTAGCCATGCCTGCACACAGTAAACACTACGGCCTGCTGTCATGGAGCCCGTTGGCTCCAGTAAGGGAAAAACATGTTATCTAGCCATGCCTGCACACAGTAAACACTACGGCCTGCTGTCATGGAGCCCGTTGGCTCCAGTAACACATGTTATCTAGCCATGCCTGCACACAGTAAACACTACGGCCTGCTGTCATGGAGCCCGTTGGCTCCAGTAAGGGAAAAACATGTTATCTAGCCATGCCTGCACACAGTAAACACTACGGCCTGCTGTCATGGAGCCCGTTGGCTCCAGTAACACATGTTATCTAGCCATGCCTGCACACAGTAAACACTACGGCCTGCTGTCATGGAGCCCGTTGGCTCCAGTAAGGGAAAAACATGTTATCTAGCCATGCCTGCACACAGTAAACACTACGGCCTGCTGTCATGGAGCCCGTTGGCTCCAGTAACACATGTTATCTAGCCATGCCTGCACACAGTAAACACTACGGCCTGCTGTCATGGAGCCCGTTGGCTCCAGTAAGGGAAAAACATGTTATCTAGCCATGCCTGCACACAGTAAACACTACGGCCTGCTGTCATGGAGCCCGTTGGCTCCAGTAACACATGTTATCTAGCCATGCCTGCACACAGTAAACACTACGGCCTGCTGTCATGGAGCCCGTTGGCTCCAGTAAAACATGTTATCTAGCCATGCCTGCACACAGTAAACACTACGGCCTGCTGTCATGGAGCCCGTTGGCTCCAGTAACACATGTTATCTAGCCATGCCTGCACACAGTAAACACTACGGCCTGCTGTCATGGAGCCCGTTGGCTCCAGTAACACATGTTATCTAGCCATGCCTGCACACAGTAAACACTACGGCCTGCTGTCATGGAGCCCGTTGGCTCCAGTAACACATGTTATCTAGCCATGCCTGCACACAGTAAACACTACGGCCTGCTGTCATGGAGCCCGTTGGCTCCAGTAACACATGTTATCTAGCCATGCCTGCACACAGTAAACACTACGGCCTGCTGTCATGGAGCCCGTTGGCTCCAGTAACACATGTTATCTAGCCATGCCTGCACACAGTAAACACTACGGCCTGCTGTCATGGAGCCCGTTGGCTCCAGTAAGGGAAAAACATGGCGCGGCGGCGGCTTAGCTTCCCTCCCCTCTATAGCAGGCTAAGCGCCATCCAGTGTGAATATCTATGGACGCATCTGCGCTCGTAATTGACGGGAAACTGAGTGATCGAGGAAGAAGACGACACCCTTGCAGACCTTCAGAAAATCCAATTTGCTGCTTGACTCAATCTAGGTATTTAGAGATTTGGGAGAAAAGTAGGGTTTGGATATAAAGCAAAGGTACTCAATGCACATTCAACTGTATTCCATGTGCGTGGGGGGCTGGGAAAAGTGATGTGCAAAATACACACCAAGGTAAAAGGGGGGGGGGGGGGGGGGGGGGGGGGGGGGGGGGGGGGGGTAGGGGGGGGGGGGGGGGGGGGGCCATTTTTGTTATGAGAACTCTCTTGTAAGCTATGTGATATCTTCATGAATGAAAGCTTGAGGTAGCCTGTTTTTGTTAAGGTTAATCAGTGTGTTTGTTGTTCCAGAGTTATGATATCTGAGGTAGCCTGTTTTGTTGAGGGTAATCAGTGTGTTGCTCCAGAGTTATGTTATCTGAGGTAGCCTGTTTTGTTGAGGGTAATCAGTGTGTTTGTTCCAGAGTTATGTTATCTCTGAGCTAGCCTGTTTTGTTGAGGGTAATCAGTGTGTTCCAGAGTTATGATGTTATCTGAAGTAGCCTGTTTTGTTGAGGGTAATCAGTGTGTTTGTTCCAGAGTTATGTTATCTCTGAGGTAGCCTGTTTTGTTGAGGGTAATCAGTGTGTTGTTCCAGAGTTATGATGTTATCTGAGGTAGCCTGTTTTGTTGAGGGTAATCAGTGTGTTGTTCCAGAGTTATGATGTTATCTGAGGTAGCCTGTTTTGTTAAGGTTAATCAGTGTGTTTGTTCCAGAGTTGGGCAGCATTCTTCACCAGTGTCAGATGTTGGGCTGTGAGATGCAGCACTTCATACAGCAAGTGCAGTACTACATCAACTTATGAGGTGGGTAGATACTATCATATGACGATAATAATGATGATATTATGCAGTGTCAGATGTTGGGCTGTGAGATGCAGCACTTCATACAGCAAGTGCAGTACTACATCAACTTTGAGGTGGGTAGATACTATCATATGACGATAATAATGATGATATTATGCAGTGTCAGATGTTGGGCTGTGAGATGCAGCACTTCATACAGCAAGTGCAGTACTACATCAACTTTGAGGTGGGTGTATACTGTAATATTACGATAATAATGATCATATGCACATAGTATTGTATTACACAGTGTCAGATGTTACTACATCAACTTTGAGGTGGGTGTATACTGTAATATGACGATAATAATGATGATGGCACATAGTATTGTGTTACACAGTGTCAATGCAGCACTTCATACAGCAAATGCAGTACTACATCAACTTTGGGGTGGGTTTACCAACATTTTGACATCTTGATTATATTGCAGGGACATACATGATTTTGTAATGAATTGTACTGAAGTAAATGTTCATCAACAGAAGAAGTCTTAGGAGGTATATCATTGATTTAAATGTTGATCAACAGAAGTAGTCTTAGGAGGTATATCATTGATTTAAATGTTGATCAACAGAAGAAGTCTTAGGAGGTATATCATTGATTTAAATGTTGATCAACAGAAGAAGTCTTAGGAGGTATATCATTGATTTAAATGTTGATCAACAGAAGAAGTCTTAGGAGGTATATCATTGATTTATATGTTCAAAATATTGGATTGTCTGGCTTTCCTTCATGAACCAGTCCCATGCTGTGACGTAGCAGTGTTTCTTGTTCTCATTAGCTGTTGGGGTGTTCCTGGGGTGAACTTCACATGCTGTGATGTAGCAGTGTTTCTTGTTCTCCTGTTGGGGTGTTCCTGGGGTGAACTTCCCATGCTGTGACGTAGCAGTGTTTCTTGTTCTCATTAGCTGTTGGGGTGTTCCTGGGGTGAACTTCACATGCTGTGACGTAGCAGTGTTTCTTGTTCTCAGTAGCTGTTGGTGTGTTCCTGGGGTGAACTTCACATGCTGTGACGTAGCAGTGTTTCTTGTTCTCATTAACTGTTGGGGTGTTCCTGGGGTGAACTTCACATGCTGTGACGTAGCAGTGTTTCTTGTTCTCATTAACTGTTGGGGTGTTCCTGGGGTGAACTTCACATGCTGTGACGTAGCAGTGTTTCTTGTTCTCAGTAGCTGTTGGTGTGTTCCTGGGGTGAACTTCACATGCTGTGACGTAGCAGTGTTTCTTGTTCTCATTAGCTGTTGGGGTGTTCCTGGGGTGAACTTCACATGCTGTGACGTAGCAGTGTTTCTTGTTCTCATTAGCTGTTGGGGTGTTCCTGGGGTGAACTTCACATGCTGTGACGTAGCAGTGTTTCTTGTTCTCAGTAGCTGTTGGTGTGTTCCTGGGGTGAACTTCACATGCTGTGACGTAGCAGTGTTTCTTGTTCTCATTAGCTGTTGGGGTGTTCCTGGGGTGAACTTCCCATGCTGTGACGTAGCAGTGTTTCTTGTTCTCATTAGCTGTTGGGGTGTTCCTGGGATGAACCAGTCCCATGCTGTGACGTAGCAGTGTTTCTTGTTCTCATTAACTGTTGGTGTGTTCCTGGGGTGAACTTCACATGCTGTGACGTAGCAGTGTTTCTTGTTCTCAGTAGCTGTTGGGGTGTTCCTGGGGTGAACTTCACATGCTGTGACGTAGCAGTGTTTCTTGTTCTCAGTAGCTGTTGGGGTGTTCCTGGGATGAACCAGTCCCATGCTGTGACGTAGCAGTGTTTCTTGTTCTCATTAGCTGTTGGGGTGTTCCTGGGGTGAACTTCCCATGCTGTGACGTAGCAGTGTTTCTTGTTCTCATTAGCTGTTGGGGTGTTCCTGGGATGAACCAGTCCCATGCTGTGACGTAGCAGTGTTTCTTGTTCTCCTGTTGGTGTGTTCCTGGGGTGAACTTCACATGCTGTGACGTAGCAGTGTTTCTTGTTCTCAGTAGCTGTTGGGGTGTTCCTGGGGTGAACTTCACATGCTGTGACGTAGCAGTGTTTCTTGTTCTCATTAACTGTTGGGGTGTTCCTGGGGTGAACTTCACATGCTGTGACGTAGCAGTGTTTCTTGTTCTCATTAGCTGTTGGGGTGTTCCTGGGATGAACCAGTCCCATGCTGTGACGTAGCAGTGTTTCTTGTTCTCATTAGCTGTTGGGGTGTTCCTGGGATGAACTTCACATGCTGTGACGTAGCAGTGTTTCTTGTTCTCCTGTTGGGGTGTTCCTGGGATGAACTTCACATGCTGTGACGTAGCAGTGTTTCTTGTTCTCATTAACTGTTGGGGTGTTCCTGGGATGAACTTCACATGCTGTGACGTAGCAGTGTTTCTTGTTCTCATTAACTGTTGGGGTGTTCCTGGGATGAACTTCACATGCTGTGACGTAGCAGTGTTTCTTGTTCTCATTAACTGTTGGGGTGTTCCTGGGATGAACCAGTCCCATGCTGTGACGTAGCAGTGTTTCTTGTTCTCATTAACTGTTGGGGTGTTCCTGGGATGAACTTCACATGCTGTGACGTAGCAGTGTTTCTTGTTCTCATTAACTGTTGGGGTGTTCCTGGGATGAACCAGTCCCATGCTGTGACGTAGCAGTGTTTCTTGTTCTCATTAGCTGTTGGGGTGTTCCTGGGGTGAACTTCACATGCTGTGACGTAGCAGTGTTTCTTGTTCTCATTAGCTGTTGGGGTGTTCCTGGGGTGAACTTCACATGCTGTGACGTAGCAGTGTTTCTTGTTCTCATTAACTGTTGGGGTGTTCCTGGGGTGAACTTCACATGCTGTGACGTAGCAGTGTTTCTTGTTCTCATTAGCTGTTGGGGTGTTCCTGGGGTGAACTTCACATGCTGTGACGTAGCAGTGTTTCTTGTTCTCATTAACTGTTGGGGTGTTCCTGGGGTGAACTTCACATGCTGTGACGTAGCAGTGTTTCTTGTTCTCATTAAGGTCTGTTGGGGTGTTCCTGGGGTGAACTTCACATGCTGTGACGTAGCAGTGTTTCTTGTTCTCATTAACTGTTGGGGTGTTCCTGGGGTGAACTTCACATGCTGTGACGTAGCAGTGTTTCTTGTTCTCCTGCTGAACTGTTCCTGGGATGAACTTCACATGCTGTGACGTAGCAGTGTTTCTTGTTCTCCTGCTGAACTGTTCCTGGGATGAACTTCACATGCTGTGACGTAGCACTAGCAGTGTTTCTTGTTCTCCTGCTGAACTGTTCCTGGGATGAACTTCACATGCTGTGACGTAGCAGTGTTTCTTGTTCTCCTGCTGAACTGTTCCTGGGATGAACTTCACATGCTGTGACGTAGCACTAGCAGTGTTTCTTGTTCTCCTGCTGAACTGTTCCTGGGATGAACGTCTTCACAAGGTTCACAAAGCGGCTGACTTGGAGCACATCATGATTTGATTTATTATCTCTTTCTATCCTAAAGATGGTTGCGTTTAATTGATTTACTAAATAATATGTTTATTAATTTGTTTAATATACTGATATTTGTTTCTAGGTGTTGGAGTGTTAGTGGGATGGATTGTTGCACAAGGTTTAGGAGGCAGCTGACTGGTGTCACATCATAGCATCGTAGGTCACATCGTAGGTCACATCATAGCTTGATGTGCTGTGTATTCTCGATGGATTGTTGCACAAGGTTTAGGAGGCAGCTGACTCGTGTCACATCGTAGGTCACATCGTAGGTCACATCATAGCTCACATCATAGCTCACATCATAGCTTGATGTGCTGTGTATTCTGGATGGATTGTTGCACAAGGTTTAGTAGGCAGCTGACTCGTGTCACATCATAGGTCACATCGTAGCTTGATATACTGTGTATTCTGGATGGATTGTTGCACAAGGTTTAGGAGGCAGCTGACTCGTGTCACATCATAGGTCACATCGTAGGTCACATCATAGGTCACATCGTAGCTTGATGTACACAAGGTTTATATACTGTGTATTCTGTGTCACATCATAGCTTTATATACTGTGTATTCTCACATCGTAGCTTGATGTACTGTGTATTCTGAGTCACATAGCTTTATATCTGTGTATTCTGGTCACATCGTAGCTTGATGTACTGTGTATTCTGGTCACATCGTAGCTTGATATACTGTGTATTCTGGGTCACATCATAGCTTGATATACTGTGTATTGTGGGTCACATCATAGCTTGTCACATCGTAGCTTTATATACTGTGTATTGTGGGTCACATCGTAGCTTGATATACTGTGTATTCTGAGTCACATCACAGGTAGCTTTATATACTGTGTATTGTGGGTCACATCATAGCTTTATATACTGTGTATTCTGGGTCACATCACAGCACATTAGCTTTATATACTGTGTATTCTGAGTCACATCACAGGTCACATCGTAGCTTTATATACTGTGTATTCTGTGTCACATCACAGGTCACATCGTAGCTTTATATACTGTGTATTCTGTGTCACATCACATCGTAGCTTTATATACTGTGTCACATCATAGCTTTATATACTGTGTATTCTGTGTCACATCACAGGTCACATCATAGCTTTATATACTGTGTATTCTGTGTCACATCACAGGTCACATCGTAGCTTTATATACTGTGTATTCTGTGTCACATCACAGGTTGACATACTGTGTATTCTGATATACTGTGTATTCTGTGTCATTCAGGTCACATCATAGCTTTATATACTGTGTATTCTGTGTCACATCACAGGTCACATCATAGCTTTATATACTGTGTATTCTGTGTCACATCACAGGTCACATCGTAGCTTTATATACTGTGTATTCTGAGTCACATCACAGGTCACATCGTAGCTTTATATACTGTGTATTCTGTGTCACATCACAGGTCACATCATAGCTTTATATACTGTGTATTCTGGGTCACATCATAGGTCACATCGTAGCTTGATATACTGTGTATTCTGTGTCACATCATAGGTCACATCATAGCTTTATATACTGTGTATTCTGAGTCACATCATAGCTTGATATACTGTGTATTCTGTGTCACATCATAGGTCACATCATAGCTTTATATACTGTGTATTCTGTGTCACATCATAGGTCACATCATAGCTTTATATACTGTGTATTCTGGGTCACATCATAGTCACATCATAGGTATTCTGTGTCATTCATCACATCATAGCTTTATATACTGTGTATTCTGATCACTGTGTATTCTGTGTATTCTGAGTCACATCATAGCTTTATATACTGTGTATTCTGAGTCACATCATAGCTTTATATACTGTGTATTCTGAGTCACATCATAGCTTTATATACTGTGTATTCTGACACATCATAGCTTTATATACTGTGTATTCTGAGTCACATCATAGCTTTATGTACTGTGTATTCTGAGTCACATCATAGCTTTATATACTGTGTATTCTGGGTCACATCATAGCTTGATGTACTGTGTATTCTGAGTCACATCATAGCTTGATGTACTGTGTATTCTGAGTCACATCATAGGTCACATCATAGCTTTATATACTGTGTATTCTGAGTCACATCATAGCTTGATGTACTGTGTATTCTGAGGTCACATCATAGCTTGATGTACTGTGTATTCTGGGTCACATCATAGCTTGATATACTGTGTATTCTGAGTCACATCATAGCTTTATGTACTGTGTATTCTGAGTCACATCAGCTTGATGTACTGTGTATTCTGGGTCACATCATAGCTTGATGTACTGTGTATTCTGGGTCACATCATAGCTTGATATACTGTGTATTCTGAGTCACATCATAGCTTGATATACTGTGTATTCTGAGTCACATCATAGCTTGATGTACTGTGTATTCTGAGTCACATCATAGCTTGATATACTGTGTATTCTGAGTCACATCATAGCTTTATATACTGTGTATTCTGAGTCACATCATAGCTTGATGTACTGTGTATTCTGAGGTCACATCATAGCTTTATATACTGTGTATTCTGAGTCACATCATAGCTTGATGTACTGTGTATTCTGAGTCACATCATAGCTTTATATACTGTGTATTCTGAGTCACATCAGCTCATAGCTTTATATACTGTGTATTCTGAGTCACATAGCTTTATATACTGTGTATTCTGAGTCACATCATAGCTTTATATACTGTGTATTCTGGGTCACATCATAGCTTCACATCTTTATAGATATACTGTGTATTCTGGGTCACATCATAGCTTGATATACTGTGTATTCTGAGTCACATCATAGCTTGATATACTGTGTATTCTGAGGTCACATCATAGCTTGATATACTGTGTATTCTGAGTCACATCATAGCTTGATATACTGTGTATTCTGAGTCACATCATCACATCATAGCTTTATATACTGTGTATTCTGAGTCACATCATAGCTTTATATACTGTGTATTCTGAGTCACATCATAGCTTGATGTACTGTGTATTCTGGGGTCACATCATAGCTTTATATACTGTGTATTCTGAGGTCACATCATAGCTTGATATACTGTGTATTCTGAGTCACATCATAGCTTGATGTACTGTGTATTCTGAGGTCACATCATAGCTTGATATACTGTGTATTCTGAGTCACATCATAGCTTTATATACTGTGTATTCTGGGTCACATCATAGCTTGATGTACTGTGTATTCTGAGTCACATCATAGCTTTATATACTGTGTATTCTGAGTCACATCATAGCTTTATATACTGTGTATTCTGAGTCACATCATAGCTTTATATACTGTGTATTCTGGGTCACATCATAGCTTGATATACTGTGTATTCTGAGTCACATCATAGCTTGATATACTGTGTATTCTGAGGTCACATCATAGCTTGATATACTGTGTATTCTGAGTCACATCATAGCTTGATATACTGTGTATTCTGAGGTCACATCATAGCTTTATATACTGTGTATTCTGAGTCACATCATAGCTTTATATACTGTGTATTCTGAGTCACATCATAGCTTTATATACTGTGTATTCTGAGTCACATCATAGCTTTATGTACTGTGTATTCTGAGTCACATCATAGCTTGATGTACTGTGTATTCTGGGTCACATCATAGCTTGATGTACTGTGTATTCTGGGTCACATCATAGCTTTATATACTGTGTATTCTGAGTCACATCATAGCTTTATGTACTGTCATGTATTCCCATGGGATGACAACAGACGTTGTGTTTCTAGGTGTTGGAGTGTTCCTGGGATGACAACAGACGTTGTGTTTCTAGGTGTTGGAGTGTTCCTGGGATGACAACAGACGTTGTTGTGTTTCTAGGTGTTGGAGTGTTCCTGGGATGACAACAGACGTTGTTGTGTTTCTAGGTGTTGGAGTGTTCCTGGGATGACAACAGACGTTGTGTTTCTAGGTGTTGGAGTGTTCCTGGGATGACAACAGACGTTGTTGTGTTTCTAGGTGTTGGAGTGTTCCTGGGATGACAACAGACGTTGTGTGTTCTAGGTGTTGGAGTGTTCCTGGGATGACAACAGACGTTGTTGTGTTTCTAGGTGTTGGAGTGTTCCTGGGATGAACTTCTACACAAGGTTCAGGAGGCGGCTGACTTGGATCACATCATAGCGGCTCATCAGGTGTTTCTGGACACGGTGCTCTGCCGATGTCTGCTAGACGACAAGTCCAGGGTCAGTAAAAGAGAAAGAGAGAAAGAAAGCGAAGGAGACAGAGGGAGAGAGAGAGAGAAAGAAAGCGAAGGAGACAGAGGGAGAGAGAGAGAAAGAAAGCGAAGGAGACAGAGGGAGAGAGAGAGAGAAAGAAAGCGAGTGAGCAACGGTCCTGGGTGTCTGTCTGTTTCTGTGTCTTTCTCTGTTTTATTTGGTGATGATGATGATGATAATGGTGATGATGATGATGGTGACAATGATGATGATGATGGTGATGATGATGGTGACAATGATGATGATGGTGACAATGATGATGGTGATGATGGTGATGTATCATTTCCAGGAGATCCTGACTCAGCTGAGGACCATCTTTGATCTGATCATCCAGTTTGAAACGGCCCAGGACACTTTTTACCAGTCAGCCAACGAAGAACTGGAGATGAGAAACCATTACGATCTGCAGAAGAACACACGCACACGACAGGTCTGGTTGAAGTTTCTGATTATGTCTGTGTGTGTCTCTCTCTCTCTGTCTCTCTCTCTCTCTGGCCCTGTCTCTCTCTCTCTGGCCCTGTCTCTCTCTCTCTGTCCCTGTCTCTCTCTCTGTCAGTATCTATCTCTGTCCCTGTCTCTCTATGTTAGTCTCTCTGTCAGTATCTCGCTCTCTCTGTCAGTATCTCTCTCTCCCTGTCCCTGTCTCTCTCTCTGTCAGTATCTCTCCCTGTGTCCCTGTCTCTCTCTCTGTCAGTATCTCTCCCTGTGTCCCTGTCTCTGTATGTTAGTCTCTCTGTGTCTCTTAGCATGTAAAGAGTTATAGACCAGACATCATGCTGTGACCTGCAGAAAGAGGCACACACCAAGTTATAGACCAGACATCATGCTGTGACCTGCAGAAAGAGGCACACACCAAGTTATAGACCAGACATCATGATATGACCTGCAGAAAGAGGCACACACACCAAGTTATAGACCAGACATCATGCTGTGACCTGCAGAAAGAGGCACACACCAAGTTATAGACCAGACATCATGCTGTGACCTGCAGAAAGAGGCACACACACCAAGTTATAGACCAGACATGATGCTGTGACCTGCAGAAAGAGGCACACACCAAGTTATAGACCAGACATCATGCTGTGACTTGCAGAAAGAGGCACACACCAAGTTATAGACCAGACATCATGCTGTGACCTGCAGAAAGAGGCACACACCAAGTTATAGACCAGACATCATGATATGACCTGCAGAAAGAGGCACACACACCAAGTTATAGACCAGACATCATGCTGTGACCTGCAGAAAGAGGCACACACCAAGTTATAGACCAGACATCATGCTGTGACCTGCAGAAAGAGGCACACACACCAAGTTATAGACCAGACATCATGCTGTGACCTGCAGAAAGAGGCACACACCAAGTTATAGACCAGACATCATGCTGTGACTTGCAGAAAGAGGCACACACCAAGTTATAGACCAGACATCATGATATGACCTGCAGAAAGAGGCACACACACCAAGTTATAGACCAGACATCATGCTGTGACCTGCAGAAAGAGGCACACACCAAGTTATAGACCAGACATCATGCTGTGACCTGCAGAAAGAGGCACACACACCAAGTTATAGACCAGACATCATGCTGTGACCTGCAGAAAGAGGCACACACCAAGTTATAGACCAGACATCATGCTGTGACCTGCAGAAAGAGGCACACACACCAAGTTATAGACCAGACATCATGCTGTGACCTGCAGAAAGAGGCACACACACCAAGTTATAGACCAGACATCATGCTGTGACCTGCAGAAAGAGGCACACACCAAGTTATAGACCAGACATCATGCTGTGACCTGCAGAAAGAGGCACACACCAAGTTATAGACCAGACATCATATGACTTGCAGAAAGAGGCACACACACACCTAAGTTTTTCAGTCTTTTTTTCCAGAGGAGCCAGAGTGGTCAGCATACTGACCGTGGGCCCTGAAGAGAAGAAGAAGAAGTCAGAGTGGTCAGCATGCTGACCGTGGGCCCTGAGGAGAAGAAGAAGTAGTCAGAGTGGTCAGCATACTGACCGTGGGCCCTGAAGAGAAGAAGAAGAAGTCAGAGTGGTCAGCATACTGACCGTGGGCCCTGAGGAGAAGAAGAAGTAGTCAGAGTGGTCAGCATACTGACCGTGGGCCCTGAAGAGAAGAAGAAGAAGTCAGAGTGGTCAGCATACTGACCGTGGGCCCTGAAGAGAAGAAGAAGAAGTCAGAGTGGTCAGCATACTGACCGTGGGCCCTGAAGAGAAGAAGAAGTAGTCAGAGTGGTCAGCATACTGACCGTGGGCCCTGAAGAGAAGAAGAAGAAGTCAGAGGAGTCAGAGTGGTCAGCATACTGACCGTGGGCCCTGAAGAGAAGAAGAAGTCAGAGTGGTCAGCATACTGACCGTGGGCCCTGAAGAGAAGAAGAAGAAGAAGAGTCAGAGGAGTGAGTGGTCAGCATGCTGACCGTGGGCCCTGAAGAGAAGAAGAAGAAGTCAGAGTGCGAGTGAGCTGAAATGCAAAAGGCTGGGGGTGAATTTTGTAGTTGTATTTTGATGCATGATTTTTTGTTCGCTAGAAGATGAATTGTTCCTTGTTTTCTCCCAGGGGGAATGGGCAGTGACAGAGGAGGAGGAGATGGAGGAAGAAGAAAGGCGGGCTGCCTTCCTGAAAAACATCATTCCCTCCACACGTGCCCAGATGACTGTGCTGACCCAGTCATACCAGGTGTGTGTGAGAGAGTGAGAGAGAGAGAGAGAGTGAGAGAGAGGGTGAGGGAGAGAGAGAGGGAGGGAGAGAGAGAGTGAAAAACATCATCCCCTTCACATGTGCCCAGATGACTGTGCTGACCCAGTCATACCAGGTGTGAGAGGGTGAGGGAGAGAGAGAAAGAGAGAGAGAGAGAGGGTGAGGGAGAGAGAGGGAGGGAGAGAGAGAGGGAGAGAGAGAGGGAGGGAGAGAGAGAGAGTGTGAAAAACATCATCCCCTTCACATGTGCCCAGATGACTGTGCTGACCCAGTCATACCAGGTGTGTGTGTGAGAGGGAGAGAGAGGGTGAGGGAGAGAGAGGGTGAGGGAGAGAGAGGGAGGGAGAGAGAGAGAGTGTGAAAAACATCATCCCCTCCACATGTGCCCAGATGACTGTGCTGACCCAGTCATACCAGGTGTGTCTGTGAGATAGAGAGAGAGAGAGAGGGGGGGGGGGGGAGGGAGGGGGGGGGGGGGGAAGGAGAGAGAGGGAGAGAGGGGGGGGAGGGAAGGAGAGAGAGAGGGGGGGAGGGAAGGAGAGAGAGAGGGGGGGAGGGAAGGAGAGAGAGAGGGAGAGGGGGGGAGGGAGAGAGAGAGGGGGAAGGAAAGAAAGAGAGAGAGGGGGAGAGAGAGAGGGAGAGGGTGAAAGACACCATCATGTTAACCCTTTAAAAGCTGACTGGTGTGTCTGTCTTTAACCCTTTAAAGCTGACTGGTGTGTCCGTCTTTAACCCTTTAAAGCTGACTGGTGTGTCCGTCTTTAAGTTTAACCCTTTAAAGCTGACTGGTGTGTCCGTCTTTAACCCTTTAAAGCTGACTGGTGTGTCCGTCTTTAAGTTTAACCCTTTAAAGCTGACTGGTGTGTCCGTCTTTAACCCTTTAAAGCTGACTGGTGTGTCCGTCTTTAAGTTTAACCCTTTAAAGCTGACTGGTGTGTCTGTCTTTAACCCTTTAAAGCTGACTGGTGTGTCCGTCTTTAAGTTTAACCCTTTAAAAGCTGACTGGTGTGTCTGTCTTTAACCCTTTAAAGCTGACTGGTGTGTCCGTCTTTAACCCTTTAAAGCTGACTGGTGTGTCCGTCTTTAACCCTTTAAAAGCTGACTGGTGTGTCTGTCTTTAACCCTTTAAAGCTGACTGGTGTGTCCGTCTTTAACCCTTTAAAGCTGACTGGTGTGTCCGTCTTTAAGTTTAACCCTTTAAAGCTGACTGGTGTGTCTGTCTTTAACCCTTTATAGCTGACTGGTGTGTCCGTCTTTAAGTTTAACCCTTTAAAAGCTGACTGGTGTGTCTGTCTTTAACCCTTTAAAGCTGACTGGTGTGTCCGTCTTTAAGTTTAACCCTTTAAAAGCTGACTGGTGTGTCCGTCTTTAAGTTTAACCCTTTAAAAGCTGACTGGTGTGTCTGTCTTTAACCCTTTAAAAGCTGACTGGTGTGTCTGTCTTTAACCCTTTAAAGCTGACTGGTGTGTCTGTCTTTAACCCTTTAAAAGCTGACTGGTGTGTCCGTCTTTAAGTTTAACCCTTTAAAAGCTGACTGGTGTGTCTGTCTTTAACCCTTTATAAGCTGACTGGTGTGTCCGTCTTTAAGTTTAACCCTTTAAAAGCTGACTGGTGTGTCCGTCTTTAACCCTTTAAAGCTGACTGGTGTGTCCGTCTTTAACCCTTTAAAAGCTGACTGGTGTGTCTGTCTTTAACCCTTTAAAAGCTGACTGGTGTGTCTGTCTTTAACCCTTTAAAAGCTGACTGGTGTGTCCGTCTTTAACCCTTTAAAAGCTGACTGGTGTGTCCGTCTTTAACCCTTTAAAAGCTGACTGGTGTGTCTGTCTTTAACCCTTTAAAAGCTGACTGGTGTGTCTGTCTTTAACCCTTTAAAAGCTGACTGGTGTGTCTGTCTTTAACCCTTTAAAAGCTGACTGGTGTGTCTGTCTTTAACCCTTTAAAGCTGACTGGTGTGTCTGTCTTTAACCCTTTAAAGCTGACTGGTGTGTCCGTCTTTAAGTTTAACCCTTTAAAAGCTGACTGGTGTGTCTGTCTTTAACCCTTTAAAGCTGACTGGTGTGTCCGTCTTTAAGTTTAACCCTTTAAAGCTGACTGGTGTGTCTGTCTTTAACCCTTTAAAGCTGACTGGTGTGTCCGTCTTTAAGTTTAACCCTTTAAAAGCTGACTGGTGTGTCTGTCTTTAACCCTTTAAAAGCTGACTGGTGTGTCCGTCTTTAACCCTTTAAAAGCTGACTGGTGTGTCCGTCTTTAACCCTTTAAAGCTGACTGGTGTGTCCGTCTTTAAGTTTAACCCTTTAAAAGCTGACTGGTGTGTCTGTCTTTAACCCTTTAAAAGCTGACTGGTGTGTCTGTCTTTAACCCTTTAAAGCTGACTGGTGTGTCTGTCTTTAACCCTTTAAAGCTGACTGGTGTGTCCGTCTTTAACCCTTTAAAGCTGACTGGTGTGTCCGTCTTTAACCCTTTAAAAGCTGACTGGTGTGTCTGTCTTTAACCCTTTAAAGCTGACTGGTGTGTCTGTCTTTAACCCTTTAAAGCTGACTGGTGTGTCTGTCTTTAACCCTTTAAAAGCTGACTGGTGTGTCCGTCTTTAACCCTTTAAAAGCTGACTGGTGTGTCCGTCTTTAACCCTTTAAAAGCTGACTGGTGTGTCCGTCTTTAAGTTTAACCCTTTAAAAGCTGACTGGTGTGTCTGTCTTTAACCCTTTAAAAGCTGACTGGTGTGTCTGTCTTTAACCCTTTAAAAGCTGACTGGTGTGTCTGTCTTTAACCCTTTAAAAGCTGACTGGTGTGTCCGTCTTTAACCCTTTAAAAGCTGACTGGTGTGTCTGTCTTTAACCCTTTAAAGCTGACTGGTGTGTCCGTCTTTAAGTTTAACCCTTTAAAAGCTGACTGGTGTGTCTGTCTTTAACCCTTTAAAAGCTGACTGGTGTGTCTGTCTTTAACCCTTTAAAGCTGACTGGTGTGTCTGTCTTTAACCCTTTAAAGCTGACTGGTGTGTCTGTCTTTAACCCTTTAAAGCTGACTGGTGTGTCCGTCTTTAAGTTTAACCCTTTAAAAGCTGACTGGTGTGTCCGTCTTTAACCCTTTAAAAGCTGACTGGTGTGTCCGTCTTTAAGTTTAACCCTTTAAAAGCTGACTGGTGTGTCCGTCTTTAACCCTTTAAAGCTGACTGGTGTGTCCGTCTTTAACCCTTTAAAAGCTGACTGGTGTGTCCGTCTTTAAGTTTAACCCTTTAAAAGCTGACTGGTGTGTCTGTCTTTAACCCTTTAAAAGCTGACTGGTGTGTCCGTCTTTAAGTTTAACCCTTTAAAAGCTGACTGGTGTGTCTGTTTTTAACCCTTTAAAAGCTGACTGGTGTGTCTGTCTTTAACCCTTTGCAGGACATGGTCCAGCGGTTCTTGGTGATGGTGACCTCTCACCCCGACGTCTCTCTGCGGTTCCTCAGCTTCAGACTGGACTTCAACCAGCACTACAAGGTCAAGGAGCCTAGCCTGCGGTCACCACTCAACCCCTTGAGACACCGACCTCAACGAATGCTGTGACCTCTCCCCTTGCTCCACTCAACCCCTTGAGGCACCGACCTCAGCGAATGCTGTGACCTTGCTCCACTCAACCCCTTGAGGCACCGACCTCAGCGAATGCTGTGACCTCTCCCCTTGCTCCACTCAACCCCTTGAGGCACCGACCTCAACGAATGCTGTGACCTTGCTCCACTCAACCCCTTGAGGCACCGACCTCAACGAATGCTGTGACCTTGCTCCACTCAACCCCTTGAGGCACCGACCTCAACGAATGCTGTGACCTTGCTCCACTCAACCCCTTGAGGCACCGACCTCAACGAATGCTGTGACCTTGCTCCACTCAACCCCTTGAGGCACCGACCTCAATGAATGCTGTGACCTTGCTCCACTCAACCCCTTGAGGCACCGACCTCAACGAATGCTGTGACCTTGCTCCACTCAACCCCTTGAGGCACCGACCTCAACGAATGCTGTGACCTTGCTCCACTCAACCCCTTGAGGCACCGACCTCAACGAATGCTGTGACCTCTCCCCTTGCTCCACTCAACCCCTTGAGGCACCGACCTCAGCGAATGCTGTGACCTCTCCCCTTGCTCCACTCAACCCCTTGAGGCACCGACCTCAACGAATGCTGTGACCTCTCCCCTTGCTCCACTCAACCCCTTGAGGCACCGACCTCAACGAATGCTGTGACCTTGCTCCACTCAACCCCTTGAGGCACCGACCTCAGCGAATGCTGTGACCTCTCCCCTTGCTCCACTCAACCCCTTGAGGCACCGACCTCAACGAATGCTGTGACCTCTCCCCTTGCTCCACTCAACCCCTTGAGGCACCGACCTCAGCGAATGCTGTGACCTCTCCCCTTGCTCCACTCAACCCCTTGAGGCACCGACCTCAGCGAATGCTGTGACCTTGCTCCACTCAACCCCTTGAGGCACCGACCTCAACGAATGCTGTGACCTCTCCCCTTGCTCCACTCAACCCCTTGAGGCACCGACCTCAGCGAATGCTGTGACCTTGCTCCACTCAACCCCTTGAGGCACCGACCTCAATGAATGCTGTGACCTTGCTCCACTCAACCCCTTGAGGCACCGACCTCAACGAATGCTGTGACCTTGCTCCACTCAACCCCTTGAGGCACCGACCTCAACGAATGCTGTGACCTCTCCCCTGCCGTCTGGTATTGATTCTGGAGTGTCCAGTGGGATTTGTGTCCATATGACTGAGTGAAGGAGCCACACACACACACAGACACATCACATCTTTTACTTTTCAGCTGATGTGTTACATGACCAAACTCATGACTGCCGCTCAATACCCGTTGACATAAACCAGAATGAATATTTGAAATAATTGCCCTCACGTTGATGTGCACGTTTCTGACGAGTTACAACAGGAGTTAGCAACACTATAGGTTATGTGAACCTCTCTCTCAAAAACACACATGTGCATGCATGTATGTACGCATGGATAACGCATGCATGCACACATATTTTCAAAGCCAACACATGCACATAACTCTACCAAGAAAAACTTGATTCAGTCTGATTGAAATGTAGCTGTGTTATTGCCTCATGATGTTTGTGGATTGTGTACATGTAAGGAACACTTTTGTTTCTGTCACGTCTTCTGGGTCATACAGTGGCATTGCTCCCACGCCGCTCATTCTAAATCCCAATTCCCAGCCACGCCTCCGCACGTCCGGTCGCAGAATCCGAGACCAGCAGTCCAAGGGGAGCGAATCTATGTTAGGCCGTCAGGAGGCATCCAACCGAGGAGACACTGCACTGCTGCTGAGTCACTTCGGTGGAGTTCAGTGGAGCCTGTTCAGGACACCACCTACTAAGCCCCCTACTGACGACACTATTCTCTCAGTCGCTCCCTAGAACACACTGATCCCCATGACTTTGACCCGAACGCACCAAGGCACAGACTGGATTGGAAACCGAAACTGAGGTCACCATGAGAGCAGGGCATGCAAAGCCACAGAATTTGACTTTTTTTTGGTAATGATTGATGGAAATGAGGCGGATGACAACAATGATGATGATGATGCTATGGAGTTTCGTATCGGTCTGAGACTGCATGACAGGGCAGTATTCTACACTTCCTTTCATAATATCTCGGCGTTAACCAGGCCCAAGAACTACAGACACCTGCAGTGTTGGTCTTGAAATTAGAGCAACACTCAGAATCGCATCCGTTAAGCGGATGAAGCTCGACTGTGTGGTTTCAGTCTTCCCACTGAGCCCATAGACACTCACTCTGGGTAGGAGTCGGTCCAGGACCGAAAAAACCCTCGCCTCTGATGGGATTTGAACCCAAGACCTCCCAGCCAGTAGTCCGCGACGCTAACCACTACACCACGGCGGCTGATCGTAAGGAACACATTTGGTTTGTTGTTTTTATCTCAAAAGAAGAACATGAGTGGCTGTGGTTTGTCCTTCCATGTTTCTAGTTTGGCTTTGGGATTGCACAGAAAGTATGTCCTCTTCTCTAAGAATTTAAACTTTGAGAGATTTTGCCTGATTTCATTTAAGGTCAAATATTATGTCTTTACATGGTTAGCAAATATCTTTTAACTTCATTTGTTTCTACGTGTCATTTTCAACAAAGTACATAGAAGGGTTCTTCACTGATTTTGTTTCCATTTCAGAATCCTCTTTTTGGTCCATATTACTGTACATGCATGATCTTATTCTGAAGTTGATCTTTGCAAGCATTTTTTTTAACCACTGCATTATTTCATCAAATTGGGATGACAAGAATCTCAGCATGGTTCTTTTTAAATGGGGGGGGGGGGGGGGGGGGGGGGGGTATGACTTTCCCAGAAGGGAATGTGCCTTATAATTGTGGAATTGATATTTATCTTTTTTTTAATTTAAACTTTTTTTTTTTTTTAATTTGAAACTTTTTTTGCATGTTTTTCATGAACAAATTACAAATAAATAAATGTATGAAGAAATAGTAAAAATAGATAAATAAAGGTTTTTTCTTTGTATGATATTATGGCATATTCTTATCATTATCCCCTTCCTTTCCTATGCCCCTCCCCCTCCCCCTTAACTCATGCCCCCCCTCCCCCCTCCCCCCCCAGTGCTATAGCACTGTGCTTGCCAGATGTAAATAATGATCTGAAAATCAAATAGTCGCGGGTTTCAGCCCCATTTTGTATTGCTTGAAAAAAGTACTGAATCATCAGCGAAGCCAAGCTGGTGAATGTTGTCTGTGCTGTCTGTCTGTGGCTGGCTGGCTATGTTACCATGAAGCCAAGCTGGTGAATGTTGTCTGTGCTGTCTGTCTGTGGCTGGCTGGCTATGTTACCATGAAGCCAAGCTGGTGAATGTTGTCTGTGCTGTCTGTCTCTGTCTGGCTGGCTATGTTACCATGAAGTCAAGCTGGTGAATGTTGTCTGCTGTCTGTCTCTGGCTATGTTACCATGAAGCCAAGCTGGTGAATGTTGTCTGTGCTGTCTGTCTGTGGCTGGCTGGCTATGTTACCATGAAGTCAAGCTGGTGAATGTTGTCTGTGCTGTCTGTCTCTGGCTGGCTGGCTATGTTACCATGAAGCCAAGCTGGTGAATGTTCTCTGTGCTGTTGGTCTGTTCCTGGCTGGCTGGCTATGTTACCATGAAGCCAAGCTGGTGAATGTCTGTGCTGTCTGTTTGTTCCTGGCTGGCTGGCTATGTTACCATGAAGCCAAGCTGGTGAATGTTCTCTGTGCTGTTGGTCTGTTCCTGGCTGGCTGGCTATGTTACCATGAAGCCAAGCTGGTGAATGTTGTCTGTGCTGTTTGGATGTAACTTTTTCTGGGATTGACTAAGCATTTTTTAAGGATGTAAATTTGACCATTTAAAAAAGACCACACACACCTGTGTTGTATGGTTTAATCTTTGAGTGTATTAAGCATTATTTTGTCATATTTGCATTTCTTTTGCTGTGCAGTTTGTGTTCAGATTTTGTTTTCTTTTTCTGGAAGTATTTATCCCTACAACTGCATGTGTGCATGTCAAGACATGACCCAAAACATTATCCCTACAACTGCATGTGTGCATGCAAAGACATGCCCCAAAACATTCATCACATTTTGCAATTGACTTGGTTTTTTTAAGCCAACTTCTTTTTTGTTGTTTTTAGGTTTGTAAATGACCCTTGCCAGTTGTACATAATGAACTGAAAGTCAACCTTGTTTAAGTGATAATTATAATGCCCTTCTTTTGGAATGGGGCATGTGTGGGTTTGGGGGGGGGGGGGGGTCTTTTTCATTTGAAGAAAAATTGAAGCACTGACCAACAATCAAAGAAACTGCATTTGTGAGAAAAACTTAATTAATTACTGACTGTGTTGTGTTTGGTACATGTTCGATTGTTTGAACATATCAACTTTTATGTGCATGAACCACCACCCCCCTTCTCTATTTGTATACCTGAGAATTTTTTAACATGTGCACACACACACACACACACAGTGCTTGAAAGAGTCGATTTTATAGACAAAAAATATACCCCCACCCCCCATCTCCCTACCCCCCATTTACAACATACTTTTCTGAACTTACACCATGCCATTGAAACATGAAAAATTATCACCCCCCCCCCCACCCCCCCCCCCCCCCCCCCCCCCCCCCCCCCCCCCCCCCCCCCCCCAAAACGGACAGTGACCCCCCACCCCCCCATCCTCCCCCCGAGCAACCCCCCATGGTCACCCCAACATACTTCTTTTTCTGAACTTACCCCCCCCCCCCCCCCCCCCCCCCGTGACTGTGCCAGTTACATGAAAGAGAAAATACAGGCCAACGGACATTTACATGGACCATAATTAGTCTGTTATAGTCCCATCAACAGCTATGGTCATCTCAGGACTGTCACCGTGCAAAGTTTGACCACGCATAATGAAACAAACATACCATTCATGGGAAAACCATCCCCCCCCCCCTCCTCTCTCTTTGGACTGTGCCAGTTACGTGGAAGACAAAATGCTGGCCAACGGACATATGCACGGACCATACCATTCGTAGAAGTAGAGGTTGGTGAACCTTCAGGTTTGTTTCTGGTCTCATAGGAAACATTCCCCCCCCCTCTTTAGAGAACAAAATGCTGGCCAATGGACATATGCACGGACCATACCATTCGTAGAAGTAGAGGTTGGTGTACCTTCAGGTTTGTTTCTGGTCTCATAGGAAAACCATTCCCCCCCTCTCTTTAGAGAAAATGCTGGCCAATGGACATATGCACGGACCATACCATTCGTAGAAGTAGAGGTTGGCACCTTCAGGTTTGTTTCTGGTCTCATAGGAAAACCATTCCCCCCCTCTCTTTAGAGAACAAAATGCTGGCCAATGGACATATGCACGGACCATACCATTCGTAGAAGTAGAGGTTGGCACCTTCAGGTTTGTTTCTGGTCTCATAGGAAAACCATTCCCCCCCTCTCTTTAGAGAACAAAATGCTGGCCAATGGACATATGCACGGACCATACCATTCGTAGAAGTAGAGGTTGGTACCTTCAGGTTTGTTTCTGGTCTCATAGGAAAACCATTCCCCCCCTCTCTTTAGAGAAAATGCTGGCCAATGGACATATGCACGGACCATACATTCGTAGAAGTAGAGGTTGGCATTCGGTAGGAAGTAATGGACATATGCACGGACCATACCATTCGTAGAAGTAGAGGTTGGTGCCTTCAGGTTTGTTTCTGGTCTCATAGGAAACATTCCCCCCTCTTTAGAAGACAAAATGCTGGCCAATGGACATATGCACGGACCATACCATTCGTAGAAGTAGAGGTTGGTGCCTTCAGGTTTGTTTCTGGTCTCATAGGAAACATTCCCCCCTCTTTAGAAGACAAAATGCTGGCCAATGGACATATGCACGGACCATACCATTCGTAGAAGTAGAGGTTGGTGAACCTTCAGGTTTGTTTCTGGTCTCATAGGAAAACCATTCCCCCCCTCTCTTTAGAGAACAAAATGCTGGCCAATGGACATATGCACGGACCATACCATTCGTAGAAGTAGAGGTTGGTACCTTCAGGTTTGTTTCTGGTCATAGGAAAACCATTCCCCCCCTCTCTTTAGAGAACAAAATGCTGGCCAATGGACATATGCACGGACCATACCATTCGTAGAAGTAGAGGTTGGTGTACCTTCAGGTTTGTTTCTGGTCTCATGCTCTCTGTGTGTGTTCTCACATTCACTTTCAACAATCATTCACAAAACACTGGCATTTTGCTTTTAACTTTAATGATGAAGTCGGCGTGGGGCTCAATCCAGTACAGTTCTAAGCATCAAAAGAATACATTATTATTGAATGTTAGTCCTTTTATGCGGGGGAACAAATCAAGGTTTTCAGTTGCTTCATCACGTGAACAAGACACCTGTGAACACTTGACTCCGCAATGTAAGGTTAGTATCAACACACACAGTAGTCTACTTTTCCCACATCTTTGCGACAAATCAACGACTTTTAAATTAAAAAAACAACACTGTTAAGTTCTATTCGCATCGATTTCAACATGTTTTATTGTTTTAAATGCAACCGTAAATGGTAATGCTTGCTTCTAAATGGAATACATACAACCCACTTTATTAATAAGCAGCAGCACTTTCCTTCCAATAATGAATCTGACATTGTTTGGAGCCTTTCGTGCACTAGGGTTTGCCCTTTTACTTTTGACAAGTTCAAGCATTTTACTCAAGAAAAATATTTCACCTAAAAAAAGTCACTGCTAACCATTTCATTAGAAAATAGTTATTTACTCTTCAGAGTATGAAAAAACAAAAAAACAAAACGATCTGCTACAAATAACAGCCTTACATAAAAGGCACCATATTAACCAAAACCAACTGATTCTTCTCAATCTCCACAGAATTGCTAAAATTCACTCATTTTCCAAAGTCACAACTGCCGTTATGAAAATGCGCTGGGAAAAGAAGCGTGGGATCTGCTCCAATGTATTAAACTGGATTGGATAAACAGGTTGCAATAAATATGTCACAATCACATGGATTACATGGGACAACAGTTTAAACAGAACCTAAACAAGTATTATACAGCAAGTCAATCCTAGGTTCAACCTATTTTAAAAAAAATTGCATTGTTGTAACAAATCCACAGAAAAATCCACAAAACATTAACAAAAAAGCTATACAAAGCTGTAGGGAAAATAAAATAAAATTGTGAATAAGAACAACAAAGGGACTGTTATAGATAATGATGAAGATTTTGAACTGTAACAAAGGGACTGTTATAGATAATGATGAAGATTTTCAACTGTAACAAAGGGACTGTTATAGATATTGAAGATTTTCAACTGTAACTTGGTGTAAGTGTTATGTTCCCGCTATCACACATTTAGTAAAATAATGCATTTAAACAATTACCCAAAAAGTTGTAACGTGTAAAAACAATTTCACTTCAACATGCTCACTGAGATTGAAAAGCCGCTTATGCATGTGAAGCTACTTTTTATAATTAAACCCAACAAATATCATCCATCTTGTTTTTCTTTATAAAAAGCAGAGCAGTATTTCTCAAGGTTGAATGAAAATCGGATTAACCTCCTCCAGCCTGGAACAGGCACATGTGGGACATTAACCCTTTCGTTCCTGAGAACCGCTTTGGAGGCTGAATGGGAGCAACTGCAGATTCCTAGCTTTACAGAGCTCTATCTCCCTATTCCTGGGTTTCCAGGGAGCAACTGCAGATTCCTAGCTTTACAGAGCTCTATCTCCCTATTCCTGGGTTTCCAGAGAGTAAAACTGTATAAAGGGCTGTTATGTTATTGTGAATATGCGGCATGTTTTCAGCAGGCTGTTTCTCTTTCATAAACAATACTTGCCCCAGTTCTTCTTCTTCGATCGCTCAGACAGTTTCCTGTCAATTACGAGCGCAGATGCGTCATACTGCCGTTATGCGCCAAAGTAAGAAATAACTAGGCCCAGCATGTCCGACTTCGGCTGGAGGAATCTTTTTGAAAGAGTTTCTTGAAAAAAGGCAGGAGAATGGACCAGACAGGCAGAAAGATAGTAGATGACAGCAAGCAAAGGGAAAAGGCAGTCAAAGAGTGACAGATAAGAGAAAGTTACAAGCACAATTTCCAGAAGGTGGGGGAACTATTTATACAAAAGATCCCTCGGTATCCCCACGGGGGGCTTGCCTCAGTAAGAAAAGGGAAAAAACCCTCTCATTGCAATTATAGAAGAGAAAATTAATAACAGTTGCATCATATTGCATGATATCACTAGCAAAAGAGGCCCGTAGGAATCAACAGGATAAACTTTCTCAGCAGCTAGAGGTTCTCAGGAATGAACAGTAGTTGAAAGATCTCTAAATACAGAAACCAAAGTTAATAAAGATGGTGGGACAATCCTGGAGGTACTGCAATACCAGGAAAGTCTAGTTTTTAAACGATAAAGATATACAAGTTATTTTTTCGGGGCTGTTTGTTCAAAAGAGGCGCCTTTTGCACAGTCATTTTAGAATCAAAATTAAAGAAACATAATGTTGGCAAGTAAGAAAGTTAACCGACATAACTATTACTACACACGAACACTACATTGCCATAGCCTATGCTTAGAATAGGCCTAGGTTTTTCTCTGTATGGAATATTATCAACGAGGACTTGGATCAAATTGTTTACTGTCTTTTCTATTGGCAAAAACAACATTGTAAGCATGATCTTTTCCAAATTAAACCATTCTAATATGGCACACAAATATATAGGAACTTTTTTTCTCTTTCAAATACATAAACGTTTACAAAATAACTACACAAAATGTTTTTTCTACCTAAGTGTTAATCCTTTAGATATCAAAATAACTCTACAAAATGTTTATGTCTACCCAAGTGTTAACCCTTTAGATATCAAAATAACTCTACAAAATGTTTATGTCTACCCAAGTGTTAACCCTTTAGATATCAAAATAACTCTACAAAATGTTTATGTCTACCCAAGTGTTAACCCTTTAGATATCAAAATAACTCTACAAAATGTTTATGTCTACCCAAGTGTTAACCCTTTAGATATCAAAATAACTCTACAAAATGTTTATGTCTACCCAAGTGTTAACCCTTTAGATATAAAAATGAAAGTTACTTCAGAAAAGAAACAACTGTTGAGACTATATTAAGAAATAAACAATAATTATTGTTCAAGTCATTGAGTAACAATCCACTAATTATGTAAGTAATACTTCAATGATTGATAAATAATGCACACATATACCATCTAGTCCCAAGCAAAACATTTTCTCAACAATTATAAAGCCGTAACAAGAACAACGGGGAAGGACTATAAATTGCATGATCATTGTCTACAAAACAAACCAGGATCCAAAATGTTGCCTCTGTAAATTGGATACCCAAATCAACAAGATTGTCGTCCAAAACAAATGAAAATACCATTAACATGCATTGCTAACGTCAAACATTATTCCCTTTCTCATGAAGCAACCTCTTCAAACAAGAAGCTGAAATGGCTAACACACTAAGGAAAAATCGAGCAAAGTCTCTAGCACATTTGTGGGGGGAATCAAGCAAAGTCTCTAGCACATTTGTGGGGGAATCAAGCAAAGTCTCCAGCACATTTGTGGGGGAAAGCAAGCACGCTTTAAGGGAAACAAAGTAAAGTATACTTGTATACTTGACACAACTATTCAAACTACATTTTATACACTCATTATTTGCCCAAACATTAAAACTAACATTGCATTCATTATTCCTAACAAAATCATCATGTGAAAACCTCAATATTCAAATCAACAATGACACTCTAGCTAGCTGTTATATTGCAGCCATCAACCCATTAGTCACCAGTACCCATACAAAAGTCTAATGTCCAAACATGACAGACTCCAGCCAGCTGTTATATTGCAGCCATCAACCCATTAGTCACCAGTACCCATACAAAAGTCTAATGTCCAAACATGACAGACTCTAGCCAGCTGTTATATTGCAGCCATCAACCCATTAGTCACCAGTACCCATACAAAAGTCTAATGTCCAAACATGACAGACTCTAGCCAGCTGTTATATTGCAGCCATCAACCCATTAGTCACCAGTACCCATACAAAAGTCTAATGTCCAAACATGACAGACTCCAGCCAGCTGTTATATTGCAGCCATCAACCCATTAGTCACCAGTACCCATACAAAAGTCTAATGTCCAAACATGACAGACTCTAGCCAGCTGTTATATTGCAGCCATCAACCCATTAGTCACCAGTACCCATACAAAAGTCTAATGTCCAAACATGACAGACTCCAGCCAGCTGTTATATTGCAGCCATCAACCCATTAGTCACCAGTACCCATACAAAAGTCTAATGTCCAAACATTTCAACAAAATCCACATTTTCGCCCCTAAGAGAAGATAATCTATGGAGAGCAACTTGTCTTGCTCATTTTGTCATCAAATTATCTCCCATATGGTCGTAAATGTGCATAGAGCCAACACTTCAATCAGACGCAAAGACACCGAGAAATGGGCATAGAGCCAACACTTCAAAGAGACGCCGAGAAATGGGCATAGAGCCAACACTTCAAAGAGACATCGAGAAATGGGCATAGAACCAACACTTCAAAGAGACACCGAGAAATGGGCATAGAGCCAACACTTCAAAGAGACACCGAGAAATGGGCATAGAGCCAACACTTCAAAGAGACGCTGAGAAATGGGCATAGAGCCAACACTTCAAAGAGACGCCGAGAAATGGGCAAAAAGCGAAGACTGAAAGATAAGCAAGTGCTTTTCAAAAACAAAAATCGCTTTTCTAAAACTTCATTTTTTAAACTCATCACAACATGAAGGACAAGTTTTCAAAACAGCAAAACCAACAGACTACGTAACAAAATATCAGAAGTTGAGTATGATACTGAAATGTCTCGATTGTTCATAATACTCAGCAAATACTTCAAAATTCATACATGTTTTTTATGAGCAAGATTTCCTTTTTCTTCCATTAGAATCAGTTGAGAATCTGTTCTATTTAACCAGTCAAATGTAGTTTCCAACCAAATTCTCGTTAGAACAAATTTGAAACAGAAAATGTTAATAAAAGTAAAAACTTGACTCCCAAGAATAATTCCTTGATTCACATAGCATTTTGTTCAGGTGTAGCACTGAAAAGAATCGTGGCAATTAAACGAATAGATTTAACGGTTATCAATCACAATTTATCTCTCCAATAAAGAAGTTCCAAGAGAAAACTGAACTAGTACATGTACACATTAACCAGTCCTCCAACAAAACATCCCACTTTTACATGCACTAAGTACACAAGACCACATTTTTACCTGTGTTCCATTTTTCACCTCTAGCATGTTTTCCAAAGCATGCATTCTTCTGATCAATCTGACACTCACTGGGCCCCCAAGCCTTAGCCCAATGTTACAAAAACAAATGGCACAATAATTAATAAGCCTGCTATTAAAAAATCATTCCCTCAACAAAGGAGTCAACCTTATTCTTCATCCCACTTTAACAGCAAAAAAACAAACGAACAAAGAAATGAGAAAAGAACAGTACTAAATGCAACACTTTGAAAGTCCCAAGTAGTGAAATAGTCCTCATTATCACCTGCTGACTGAACCAACCAAGAACCTACGCCCCACCCAAACAAGCTCCACGGACATTCAGAGAGAGATGAAGAAACGGTTCTATGAAAATGTTTTCCATCCTCATTCTACCGGCAACAAGCGAGAAACACAAAGTGAACGTCGGCATCAAAGCACAAATGACTGAAGGGGAAGGAAATGCTCAACACTTTGTTTTACAAGGATGAAGATTGTAATTTTTAGGCGAAGCCTATTCTCACATTCAAGGGGTGGTGGTACAAAGGGGTTATCTAAATCTGACTCCACTCTCCACCAGAAAATGTCGTCCTTCCTCTACAACCCAAGTGGACTATTCCTGAAGCCTATTCTCACATTCAAGGGGTGGTGGTACAAAGGGGTTATCTAAATCTGACTCCACTCTCCACCAGAAACACTTCATCCTTCCTCTACATCCCAAGTGGACTCTTCCTGAAGCAGGTGCATGAGACCCCCTATCTGGGAGCACAAATCTGGAGCAACTTGAAGTGGTCTTCCCACATCGCAAACATATGCCGTAAAGCTGGATCGACCCTCAGATTCCTCCGCCGGAACCTCTGGAATTGTCCTAGAGAAGGCAGGTGCCTGGCATACATTGCTTTGGTCCGATCCAAGCTGGAATAGTGCTACGGCGTGGGATCCATATCAGATCCAAGCTGGAGTACAGTGCTACTGTGTGGGATCCATATCTGCTTGGATACCGAAAAGCTGGAGAGAGTGCAACACCAAGCAGCACGCTTTATCACCGGGGATTACAGATCCAGAAGTCTGGGATGTACAAGTGGCATGCTCAAGAATCTAGACCTGCCTCCCCTGGAGGAAAGACGCAGGCACCAGCGCCTCAGCCTCTTTTATAAGATAGCTGAAGGCCTCCTCCCAGCTCTTCCAGCAGATAAATTCCTCACGCCGGCCATCACAAATCGTCGCAGGATAAAGCCAACTAGATTTGAGGGGTTGAAAACAATTAACATCTTAGAAAGACAGGCCATAAACCACTCCCGTGGATTTCGTGTCCCCAACGCGAGAACAGAGCAACATCGTAGCTCATTTTTCATTCGCACCGCCATGGAGTGGAACCAACTGAGCGAGGCCATTGTCAGCGCAGGCTCTGTCAGCGCATCTTCATCAGCGCTGACCAGATCACCATCTGAGCCTGCAACTACTAACCACTAGGGATTTTTGTTTTGTTGTTGCTTGCTTCTGGAAGTGGGGACAGGGCCCTTCCGGCTGAACTGGGGGGTTTACTGGTGTTAACCCAGGGTAGCAGTAGGTCTTTCTCCTATGTCTTCTACTGGGGGGGGGGGGGGGGGTGTTAACCCAGGGTAGCAGTAGGTCTTTCTACTGGGGGGTTTACTGGTGTTAACCCAGGGTAGCAGTAGGTCTTTCTACTGGGGGGTTTACTGGTCTTCACCCAGGGTAGCAGTAGGTCTTTCTACTGGGGGGTTTACTGGTGTTAACCCAGGGTAGCAGTAGGTCTTTCTACTGGGGGGTTTACTGGTCTTCACCCAGGGTAGCAGTAGGTCTTTCTACTGGGGGGTTTACTGGTCTTCACCCAGGGTAGCAGTAGGTCTTTCTACTGGGGGGTTTACTGGTGTTAACCCAGGGTAGCAGTAGGTCTTTCTACTGGGGGGTTTACTGGTCTTTAACCAGGGTAGCAGTAGGTCTTTCTACTGGGGGGTTTACTGGTCTTTAACCAGGGTAGCAGTAGGTCTTTCTACTGGGGGGTTTACTGGTGCTAACCCAGGGTAGCAGTAGGTCTTTCTCCTATGTTTTCTATTAGGTTCATCCTAGTTCTGTCGCAATTTATCGTCAGAAGGGACTGCGACGTATCCAGACAGAAACAGAAATCTGACATGTACAGTATGGCAGTTTTTGTTTCAAAAACCTGGAAGACTTGGTGAGACTGGCAGTTACTAAGATCGAATTGAATACAAACCTCTACATAGTGACAAAACTGGAACGCTGCAAATGACCTGGGCCTATATTCACGTTGAGATAGCATGAGACTTAGCATCATGCTAACTTAGAAGCTCTTCCAATGTCCTATAGGATTTAATAGGACTTTTGGAAGAGCTTCTAAGTTAGCATGATGCTAAGTCTCATGCTATCTCAACGTGAATACAGGCCCTGGTGTTTTAATATCAAATCAATTTGTGAGGCCCGGCCATACATTCAGCACATTATAAAACACACCACACGTTGTAGACTAAATCCACATACATTTCTTATAAAGAGAGATAATTTGATGACAGAAAGCTCAGTTTATCAATCAACAGATTATCTCCCTTATAGGGAAATAAATGTGGACACAGCCGTTCAACTATTATCTAAAGAAAACAGCACCATGCACGAAGAAAAGCCAGAGAATGAAGCGCTATTCACACACCGTGCCACTCACACTACCCCAAAGGAAAACGGAAAGAAATGTCCACATCACTGCACTTCAGACCTGTAGCCAGAACTCACCAAACACCCCACCATACCTTAACTTCCCGCATTACCTCCTTGTCTTTCTCTACACCCCACCATACCTTAACTTCCCGCATTACCTCCTTGTCTTTCTCTACACCCCACCATACCTTAACTTCCCGCATTACCTCCTTGTCTTTCTCTACACCCCACCATACCTTAACTTCCCCCATTACTCCTTGTCTTTCTCTACACCCCACCATACCTTAACTTCCCCCATTACTCCTCGTCTTTCTCTACACCCCACCATACATTAACTTCCCCACATTACTCCTCGTCTTTCTCTACACCCCACCATACCTTAACTTCCCGCATTACCTCCTTGTCTTTCTCTACACCCCACCATACCTTAACTTCCCCCATTACTCCTTGTCTTTCTCTACACCCCACCATACCTTAACTTCCCACATTACTCCTTGTCTTTCTCTACACCCCACCATACCTTAACTTCCCCCATTACTCCTTGTCTTTCTCTACACCCCACCATACCTTAACTTCCCGCATTACCTCCTTGTCTTTCTCTACACCCCACCATACATTAACTTTCCCACATTACTCCTTGTCTTTCTCTACACCCCACCATACATTAACTTTCCCACATTACTCCTTGTCTTTCTCTACACCCCACCATACATTAACTTTCCCACATTACTCCTTGTCTTTCTCTACACCCCACCATACCTTAACTTCCCGCATTACCTCCTTGTCTTTCTCTACACCCCACCATACATTAACTTTCCCACATTACTCCTTGTCTTTCTCTACACCCCACCATACATTAACTTTCCCACATTACTCCTTGTCTTTCTCTACACCCCACCATACATTAACTTTCCCACATTACTCCTTGTCTTTCTCTACACCCCACCATACATTAACTTCCCCACATTACTCCTTGTCTTTCTCTACACCCCACCATACCTTAACTTCCTCTACATTTAACTTCCCCACATTACTCCTTGTCTTTCTCTACACCCCACCATACCTTAACTTCCCCCATTACTCCTCGTCTTTCTCTACACCCCACCATACATTAACTTTCCCCCATTACTCCTCGTCTTTCTCTACACCCCACCATACATTAACTTTTACTCCTTGTCTTTCATTACTCCTTACTCCTTGTCTTTCTCTACACCCCACCATACATTAACTTCCCCACATTACTCCTTGTCTTTCTCTACACCCCACCATACCTTAACTTCCCACATTACTCCTTGTCTTTCTCTACACCCCACCATACATTAACTTCCCACATTACTCCTTGTCTTTCTCTACACCCCACCATACCTTAACTTCCCACATTACTCCTTGTCTTTCTCTACACCCCACCATACCTTAACTTCCCACATTACTCCTTGTCTTTCTCTACACCCCACCATACCTTAACTTCCCACATTACTCCTTGTCTTTCTCTACACCCCACCATACCTTAACTTCCCCCATTACTCCTTGTCTTTCTCTACACCCCACCATACCTTAACTTCCCCCATTACTCCTTGTCTTTCTCTACACCCCACCATACCTTAACTTCCCCCACCCCACCATACCTTAACTTCCTTACTCCTTGTCTTTCTCTACACCCCACCATACCTTAACTTCCCACATTACTCCTTGTCTTTCTCTACACCCCACCATACCTTAACTTCCCACATTACTCCTTGTCTTTCTCTACACCCCACCATACCTTAACTTCCCCCATTACTCCTTGTCTTTCTCTACACCCCACCATACCTTAACTTCCCCCATTACTCCTTGTCTTTCTCTACACCCCACCATACCTTAACTTCCCCCATTACTCCTCGTCTTTCTCTACACCCCACCATACCTTAACTTCCCACATTACTCCTTGTCTTTCTCTACACCCCACCATACATTAACTTTCCCACATTACTCCTTGTCTTTCTCTACACCCCACCATACCTTAACTTCCCACATTACTCCTTGTCTTTCTCTACACCCCACCATACCTTAACTTCCCACATTACTCCTTGTCTTTCTCTACACCCCACCATACCTTAACTTCCCCCATTACTCCTCGTCTTTCTCTACACCCCACCATACCTTAACTTCCCCACATTACTCCTTGTCTTTCTCTACACCCCACCATACATTAACTTTCCCACATTACTCCTTGTCTTTCTCTACACCCCACCATACCTTAACTTCCCACATTACTCCTTGTCTTTCTCTACACCCCACCATACATTAACTTTCCCACATTACTCCTTGTCTTTCTCTACACCCCACCATACCTTAACTTTCCCACATTAATATTTGTCTTTCCATGCCTCTCTTTTTCAAACTCCCCTCCCTGCCCCCTCCCCTTGTCTTTTTCAAAACTTCATCGGTTAATCTATGGCTCCTAGTCCTAACAGAAATTCTCTGCAACCTCACATTCAGGATTTCTAAAGTCACATCTCTCTCTCTCTCTCTCTCTCTCTCTCTTACACACACACACACACCACTCCTTCAACCAAAGTACCAACACTTTGCAGAGAGGTCCTAGGTTGATCATCATTTCTTGACATTTCCTCTCTCTCTCTCACACACACACAACACACACACCACTCCCTCAACCAAAGTACCAACACTTTGCAGAGAGGTCCTAGGTTGATCATCATTTCTTGACATTTCCTCTCTCTCTCTCTCTCTCTCTCTCTCTCACACACACACACACACACACACACACCACTCCCTCAACCAAAGTACCAACACTTTGCAGAGAGGTCCTAGGTTGATCATCATTTCTTGACATTTCCTTTCTTTCTCCCTGCTTGCTCTGCTGGCCTGCCCGCGACTAGTCAACTGGCATCTAGGGGCAAACAACCCATGCCTCTGCTGCACGCGACTAGTCAACTGGCATCTAGGGGCAAACAACCCATGCCTCTGCTGCACACGACTAGTCAACTGGCATCTAGGGGCAAACAACCCATGCCTCGCCGTCCATCACCAGAACAACACTGGCTCTGCACTGAACTCAATCTTGCTCATGCCAGTCGATGTCAGTTGTTCTGGCGTCGGTCGATAAACGGCAACGCAGCGCCGTCAGAACAGCCGGGCTCCCAGTTTCTTTCAGGGCATGCGGCAGTCAGTGGCTGTGGCAGTGTTGAAGCGAAGCAGTAGAAGGAGCAATAGGAGTGGTAGTAGTAGAGCATGGGGCAAGCAGTAGTTTGTTTTAGTAGATGGTTTTGTTTTTACTGCACAGAACAAAAACACACAGCAGCGCACAAAAGTTAGAGAACACACACGGACAGAAATCAGTTAAAAGGGGAATTCTGCAAAGGGAAGGAAAACAGTTAAAAGGGAAATTCTGCAAAGGGAAGGAAAAACGAAGGAAAACAGTTAATAGGGGAATTCTGCAAAGGGAAGGAAAAAGGAAGGAAAACAGTTAAAAGGGGAAACAAAGCATTCTTTGGCACAAAAGAATGCACCATGTGGACAGAAGACTGCACCATGTGATGATAGAGGAATATGAAGGATGTGGACAGAAGAAGACTGCACCATGTGATGATAGAGGAATATGAAGGATGTGGACAGAAGACTGCACCATGTGATGATAGAGGAATATGAAGGATGTGGACAGAAGAAGACTGCACCATGTGATGATAGAGGAATATGAAGGATGTGGACAGAAGAAGACTGCACCATGTGATGATAGAGGAATATGAAGGATGTGGACAGAAGACTGCACCATGTGATGATAGAGGAATATGAAGGATGTGGACAGAAGACTGCACAATGTAATGATAGAGGAATATGAAGGATGTGGACAGACGAAGACTGCGCCATGTGGACAGAAGACTGCACAATGTAATGATAGAGGAATATGAAGGATGTGGACAGAAGAAGACTGCACCATGTGATGATAGAGGAATATGAAGGATGTGGACAGAAGAAGACTGCGCCATGTGGACAGAAGAAGACTGCGCCATGTGGACAGAAGACTGCACAATGTAACGATAGAGGAATATGAAGGATGTGGACAGAAGAAGACTGCACCATGTGGACAGAAGAAGACTGCACCATGTGGACAGAAGACTGCACAATGTAATGATAGAGGAATATGAAGGATGTGGACAGAAGAAGACTGCACCATGTGGACAGAAGAAGACTGCACCATGTGATGATAGAGGAATATGAAGGATGTGGACAGAAGACTGCACCATGTAATGATAGAGGAATATGAAGGATGTGGACAGAAGAAGACTGCACCATGTGGACAGAAGAAGACTGCACCATGTGGACAGAAGACTGCACAATGTAATGATAGAGGAATATGAAGGATGTGGACAGAAGAAGACTGCACAATGTAATGATAGAGGAATATGAAGGATGTGGACAGAAGAAGACTGCACCATGTGATGATAGAGGAATATGAAGGATGTGGACAGAAGACTGCACCATGTAATGATAGAGGAATATGAAGGATGTGGACAGAAGAAGACTGCACCATGTGGACAGAAGACTGCACCATGTAATGATAGAGGAATATGAAGGATGTGGACAGAAGAAGACTGCACCATGTGGACAGAAGACTGCACCATGTGGATAGAGGAATATGAAGGATGTGGACAGAAGAAGACTGCACCATGTGGACAGAAGAAGACTGCACCATGTGATGATAGAGGAATATGAAGGATGTGGACAGAAGAAGACTGCACCATGTGATGATAGAGGAATATGAAGGATGTGGATATGAAGAGAAGACTGATGTGGACAGAAGAAGACTGCACCATGTGGATGATAGAGGAATATGAAGGATGTGGACAGAAGAAATATGAAGGATGTGGACAGAAGAAGACTGCACCATGTAATGATAGAGGAATATGAAGGATGTGGACAGAAGAAGACTGCATGTGGACAGAAGACTGCACAATGTAATGATAGAGGAATATGAAGGATGTGGACAGAAGAAGACTGCACCATGTGGACAGAAGAAGACTGCACCATGTGGACAGAAGAAGACTGCACAATGTAATGATAGAGGAATATGAAGGATGTGGACAGAAGAAGACTGCACCATGTGGACAGAAGACTGCACCATGTAATGATAGAGGAATATGAAGGATGTGGACAGAAGAAGACTGCACCATGTGGACAGAAGAAGACTGCACCATGTGGACAGAAGACTGCACAATGTAATGATAGAGGAATATGAAGGATGTGGACAGAAGAAGACTGCACCATGTGGACAGAAGACTGCACCATGTAATGATAGAGGAATATGAAGGATGTGGACAGAAGAAGACTGCACCATGTGGACAGAAGAAGACTGCACCATGTGGACAGAAGACTGCACAATGTAATGATAGAGGAATATGAAGGATGTGGACAGAAGAAGACTGCACAATGTAATGATAGAGGAATATGAAGGATGTGGACAGAAGAAGACTGCACCATGTGATGATAGAGGAATATGAAGGATGTGGACAGAAGAAGACTGCACCATGTGGACAGAAGAAGACTGCACCATGTGGACAGAAGAAGACTGCACCATGTGGACAGAAGAAGACTGCACCATGTGGACAGAAGACTGCACAATGTAATGATAGAGGAATATGAAGGATGTGGACAGAAGAAGACTGCACCATGTGATGATAGAGGAATATGAAGGATGTGGACAGAAGAAGACTGCACCATGTGGACAGAAGAAGACTGCACCATGTGGACAGAAGAAGACTGCACCATGTGGACAGAAGACTGCACAATGTAATGATAGAGGAATATGAAGGATGTGGACAGAAGAAGACTGCACCATGTGGACAGAAGAAGACTGCACCATGTGGAAGAAGACTGCACCATGTAATGATAGAGGAATATGAAGGATGTGGACAGAAGAAGACTGCACCATGTGGACAGAAGACTGCACCATGTAATGATAGAGGAATATGAAGGATGTGGACAGAAGAAGACTGCACCATGTGGACAGAAGACTGCACCATGTAATGATAGAGGAATATGAAGGATGTGGACAGAAGAAGACTGCACCATGCGGACAGAAGACTGCACCATGTAATGATAGAGGAATATGAAGGATGTGGACAGAAGAAGACTGCACCATGTGGACAGAAGAAGACTGCACCATGCGGACAGAAGACTGCACCATGTAATGATAGAGGAATATGAAGGATGTGGACAGAAGACTGCACCATGTAATGATAGAGGAATATGAAGGATGTGGACAGAAGAAGACAGCACCATGTGGACAGAAGACTGCACCATGTAATGATAGAGGAATATGAAGGATGTGGACAGAAGAAGACTGCACCATGTGGACAGAAGAAGACAGCACCATGCAATGATATCAACATGACAATCAGCAGGACACAGCCTGATCAGAAGCGTATCAAACAAACCCATGCTAAAATGACACTGCACAAATATATTAGCAGCACCGTTCCATCCAACCCAACATTAAAGCCCCTTTCAACAATAGCAAAGACAGAAACTCCCCCATAGCAAAGCCTGATATGATACAAGAGCTAAATCCGTCAAACGTTCTAAACCTTCATCGACACTGCACAACTATTAAAAGCACCGTTTTCATTACAAATCATAACTGCTCCTTCTAGAAGAAGAGACAAGAACAAGAGAGTAAAGAATGTCCCAAAGGGTTGGGATACAAGCTCATTTCTTCTTCAAGCCAAACCTGGCCAGGAATTCTGAATTCTTCGAGGAAGAAGAGGAAGAAGGACTAGCAGAAGAGGAGGGAGGTTTAGCAGCAGCCCCTGCTGAAGAAGTAGGAGTAGTAGGAGAAGTAGTAGGAGAAGTAGAAGTAGGAGAGACTCCCGGCTTAGCAAAGCCTCCACTTGGAGAAGTCGGAGAAGAGGGTTTAGGAGCCATGCTCGGCAAAGGGCCGACTTTCTGAGCCGGTTGCTGAAACCGTGTAGCAAAAGCCGAAACGGAGCCGCCGATTTTGGGACCCGGCTTAGGGCCAGTCGGAGCGGGCTTTTCGAACATGCTCCTCTGAGCGGCCACCCCGGCAGGGGAGGTGGGTTTGGGGGACACTTTGGGAGCAAGAGGGGATTCTGGAGACGTGGGCTTCTGAGGGACAGGGGGAGGGAGGGACTTAGACCCTGAATCGGCGGAAGAGGGGGGAGAAGGGGTGGGTGGGGGGGTTCTTCCCAATCTGCAAAGGAGTCAGTTTTTGCTGAGGCTTGGGCGGAATTGAACCGGGGGCCTTTTTCTCAGCGGGTGCAGCTGCCATTTGCCCCGACACTTTTTTTGCTGCAGCAGCGGGTTGTTCTGACACTGCAGGAGCAGCGCCAGGCTGAGGAGACAGAGGCAGAGTGAATGACGATTCTTCAACAACAAGAGAACCAACGGCTACAACCTCTTCAGCCTTGGGCTCTAGGAGAGGCAAAGACAGACTGGCTTCAGCCTCAGCAGCAAAAGTAGAAAAAGGAGGAGCAGCCAGAGTGACGGAAGAAGTGTCCGCTAAACTGACCGTTTCCTTGACCTCCCCCTCCCCTCCCAAACTAATGCTAGCCGATACAACGGTCTCCGATTTGGGAGAAGCGACAGGAACCAGCCCTCCACCCACCCCCTCCAGCCCACCCCCTTCCATTACCTCTGGCGACACGGACGACGACAGCGATGACTTTTCCGAGGAAGCCTTATCGCTGACGATGTCCTCCTTGCTGGATGCGGGCGAGGCGAGGGTGGATCCAGACATCTTCTGGTCCAGCTTCTTCATGATGTTGTCGAAGGAGTCGGCCCCCAGGTAGTCGGCGTGACCCCTCTCCCAGGCCAGGCGGCGCTCCCGGTCATCCAGCACCATGTAGTCGGCAGAATCACTGCTGCCCTCGGCGCCCCCTACCTTCATCTGGGCAAGTTCTCCAACCAGACCGCCCTGAAACCAACAGAAACAGCAGGACATGTCTTAACACTGAAACCAACAGAAACAGCAGGACATCTCTTTACACTGAAACCAACAGAAACAGCAGGACATGTCTTAACACTGAAACCAACAGAAACAGCAGGACATCTCTTTACACTGAAACCAACAGAAACAACAGGAAATGTCTTAACACTGAAATCAACAGAAATAGCAGGACATGTCTTAACAATAGCAACAAATGTCTTACTTCACCCTGAAAGCAACATAAATAGTAACAAATGTCTTAACAGGGGCTTCTTCACTGCCAATGTCGCATGCATGCACCACAATGGCTTAACACTTATGTCACCAAGAGGCATCAAATCAGGGCGTTATCTGAAGACCCTATTTTCTTCAGTTTGGGAGGTAAGGATAGGCCTAATGATATACATGTCACAGAGGAATTCACAATATTGCAGATCTTTTTTTCTCTACCCAGTGAAGTTTTATGGTATTTTTTGGCTGAAAAATGCCTGGCGGCGACTACTGGTAAACAACACTGCAAACAAATGCATGATAACATACAATCCTAAGCAAGCTGTAAATGTTGCTAGCAGAAACAGAGGGGACACTATCCCAAGGACATGATAAAAATGACAAGTTACGTTTTCACAATGTAAATGTCCACAATAAGTTTTCACAATATGTCCACAATAATACGTTTTCACAATGTAAATGTCCACAATAATATGTTTTCGCAATATGTCCACAATAACATGTTTTCACAATGTAAATGTCCACAATAATATGTTTTCGCAATATGTCCACAATAACATGTTTTCACAATGTAAATGTCCACAATAATATGTTTTCGCAATATGTCCACAATAATGTTTTCACAATGTAAATGTCCACAATATGTTTTCACAATGTAAATGTCCACAATAATGTTTTCACAATGTAAATGTCCACAATAATATGTTTTCACAATGTAAATGTCCACAATAATTCAATATGTCCACAATAATGTTTTCACAATGTAAATGTCCACAATAATATGTTTTCGCAATATGTCCACAATAATGTTTTCACAATGTAAATGTCCACAATAATATGTTTTCGCAATATGTCCACAATAATGTTTTCACAATGTAAATGTCCACAATAATATGTTTTCGCAATATGTCCACAATAATGTTTTCACAATGTAAATGTCCACAATATATATTAGTTTAGTCCTTATGTGTTCCCTAATCCCCATAGTAGATGAATGAGGGGGGGGGGGGGGGGGGGGAGAGGAAGAGAGAGAGAGAGAGTAGGAAACCAGAGAAAGAGAGTAAAGTAGACAGGAGGGAGAGAGAGAGAAGGAGAGACAGAGAGTGACAGAGACAGAGGCATAAAGAAATACTGTCGCCCAAACCACAAATGAAAAGTTGCATTTACACCTACTTCCATCCAATAAACATGCGTTCCATTACCAGTATTGCATAAAAACTACGTGATTACACATAAAACAAAGTATATTTGGTTCAAAGAAAACCGTATAACCTATTATTAAGAGAGACAGACTGACAGACAGAGAAAGGCAGAGACAGAAAATGAACTCAAAATTACCACACAAAATTTTATTTAAAACTTTTTAACATGAATGATGTACAACTATTTTCCAACCTTACATACAGCTATTTTCCAACCTGCATCAGCCAATAGAATGATGTACAGCTATTTTCCAACCTTACATATGCATCAGCCAATAGAATGATGTACAGCTATTTTCCAACCTTACATATGCATCAGCCAATAGAATGATGTACAGCTATTTTCCAACCTTACATATGCATCAGCCAATAGAATGATGTACAGCTATTTTCCAACCTTACATATGCATCAGCCAATAGAATTATGTACAGCTATTTTCCAACCTTACATATGCATCAGCCAATAGAATTATGTACAGCTATTTTCCAACCTTACATATGCATCAGCCAATAGAATTATGTACAGCTATTTTCCAACCTTACATATGCATCAGCCAATAGAATTATGTACAGCTATTTTCCAACCTTACATATGCATCAGCCAATAGAATTATGTACAGCTATTTTCCAACCTTACATATGCATCAGCCAATAGAATGATGTACAGCTATTTTCCAACCTTACATATGCATCAGCCAATAGAATGATGTACAGCTACTTTCCAACCTTACATATGCATCAGCCAATAGAATGATGTACAGCTATTTTCCAACCTTACATATGCATCAGCCAATAGAATGATGTACAGCTACTTTCCAACCTTACATATGCATCAGCCAATAGAATGATGGCTACAGCTACTACTGTCCAACCTTACATATGCATCAGCCAATAGAATGATGTACAGCTACTTTCCAACCTTACACACACATCAGCCAATAGATACAAAGAGCAGCATGGTTTTGAAACTGGAAAATATTAATTAATACCATTTAATAATTAAAGTTGCAATAAATGAAAGCACATTTTAGCAAAGAAATAACGATGTTGCCAGAAGACAACAATGGAGCTAATTTATGTTTTAAAAGAAACAAATAAAGAGTGACAGTCTAGAAAAGACTGAATAAGCCAAGCCAAAGTGTTAGATGCATGCCAGGTAATCAGCCAAGCCAAAGTGTTAGATGCATGCCAAGTCAGTAAAGCAGCTGAAGGGAACATGAAACAGGGTGACAACATACCAATTTGCCATTTCATGTGCCAAAAATATGTGCCAAAATGTATCTACAGATGCCCTTAACGGCGCTACAGGACTTGGTTCTTTTTGTGGGTTTTCAATGCATAAGAAGAAAGACACACACAAAAAAGAACAAGATAGAAACAATAAAGACACTAAACATCTAGTAAAAGATAGAAACAATAAAGACACTAAACATCTAGTAAAAGATAGAAACAATAAAGACACTAAACATCTAGTACAAGATAGAAACAATAAGGACACTAAATATCTAGTACAAGATAGAAACAATAAAGACACTAAACATCTAGTAAAAGATAGAAACAATAAAGACACTAAACATCTAGTACAAGATAGAAACAATAAGGACACTAAATATCTAGTACAAGATAGAAACAATAAGGACACTAAATATCTAGTACAAGATAGAAACAATAAAGACACTAAACATCTAGTAAAAGATAGAAACAATAAGGACACTAAATATCTAGTACAAGATAGAAACAATAAGGACACTAAATATCTAGTACAAGATAGAAACAATAAAGACACTAAACATCTAGTAAAAGATAGAAACAATAAGGACACTAAATATCTAGTAAAAGATAGAAACAATAAGGACACTAAATATCTAGTAAAAGATAGAAACAATAAGGACACTAAATATCTAGTAAAAGATAGAAACAATAAGGACACTAAATATCTAGTACAAGATAGAAACAATAAGGACACTAAATATCTAGTACAAGATAGAAACAATAAAGACACTAAATATCTAGTACAAGATAGAAACAACAAGTGCATCGCCGAGCGGCTGCAAAGTCCCCTCGTAGCATCGCAGAGCTACTCCGAAATCAGAATGTGTCGGCTGTACACACAGCGGGGAGACCATTGAGAACTGAAAACAGGACGCACGCACGGCCGGATGGACGGCTGGAAAGAAGTGGGACATAGCAGGCCTGTGACACAAAGGGCCTAGGGCACAGCGGGTAATGTAAAACTAAATACATCAGTGGATAGCTTGCATCTTGGCAAACTAGTATACCAAATTTGATGATGATAGACTGAATAGTTTTTGAGAAAAATGGACGAATAGCCGGCCGGCCGGACCAGACAAAAACAATAGTTCCCCGAACCTTCGGCTAGGGACTAATAAACACTAAATATCCAGTAAAAGATAGAAACAATAAACACTAAATATCCAGTAAAAGATAGAAACAATAAACATTAAATATCCAGTAAAAGATAGAAACAATAAACACTAAATATCCAGTAAAAGATAAACAATAAACACTAAATATCCAGTACAAGATAGAAACAATAAACACTAAACATCCAGTAAAAGATATTAACAATAAACACTAAATATCCAGTAAAAGATAGAAACAATAAACACTAAACATCCAGTAACAGATAGATCAATTTTCCCCCGGATTTTTTTTAAGCAACGGCCTTATTAAAATCTAAAGTATGCATGTACAAATCAGCATTTCAACTCAAAAAAGAATTATTCTGTTAATCCCACTTGAAAGGTTGATATGACAATAATGTGATTTAGAAAAGAAACGATGAGCAAAACAAGGGTTCTAGGGCTTCTAGAAAGATCTGAAGAAAAGATGACTGGGTGAAACGACGGGCAAAACAGGGGTTCTAGGGCTTCTAGAAAGATCTGAAGAAAAGATGACTGAGTGAAACGATGAGCAAAACAGGGGTTCTAGGGCTTCTAGAAAGATCTGAAGAAAAGATGACTGAGTGAAACGACGGGCAAAACAGGGGTTCTAGGGCTTCTAGAAAGATCTGAAGAAAAGATGACTGGGTGAAACGACGGGCAAAACAGGGGTTCTAGGGCTTCTAGAAAGATCTGAAGAAAAGATAGATTGAGTGTGCAAAGCTGAGGGAGGGGGGGGATGATAGTGAAGAGTGGAGAAAAGTTTAAAAATTAAAATTAACAAACATGGAGTGGAAGGGTGGAGGGATGAAATAATAAAGTCAATCAAATACCAAAGGCAAGAACATGAGACAAAGAGTCAGTTTTCATGTCTACAAAAATGTGTTTTGATAACAAATATGAAATGAAAGAAAAAGTATGCATGAGAAAAAAATGGTACCCTCATGTCTCTTTTAAAACATGCATCCATGCTCTTATTTCAGAGAGAGAGAAAAACAAGAAAAAAACAAATGAAATGGATACTGACAAATAATGATGTGCCCAAATCAGCAAGTAGAACCTCTAAATACCAACTTAAAGACAAATAATGATGTGCCCAAATCAGCAAGTAGAACCTCTAAATACCAACTTAAAGACAAATAATGATGTGCCCAAATCAGCAAGGTCTAAATACCAACTTAAACAACACAAAAGAAACCCTCCAAACTTCCCTGACAAAACGACCAACAACAAACTAAAAGACAACATGCATTATGTCAACAGTTCTACTAACAGGTCCATCATATGTGGGCACACCACACATGAAAGCAAGCACGCACACGCACACGCACACACACACACGTATAAAAACCATGCACTATGACTCAATGGGTAACCATGCTGACTGCACCACAATAATTGTCTAACATAATTGACAGCACAATTGCAACATATTTGGGACACATGTCAAAAAATAACAAAAAACAAGGCAACAGAATGGTGGAGTTGTAATAATGACCTCTTTTTCTCATTGCCCACCCAACCCTCCCTCCCTACATACACACCATCCCTTATGCAGCTCTTCTCCCCCCCCCCCCCCCTCGTTCTCGTGTGTGTGTGCATGCGTGCGTGCATAAGCGCACGCTTGTGTGTGCACGTGCGTGTGAGTGTGCATGTGTGAGAGCATAGGGACAGAGACAGATATGAAAGTTCAGAGTGTGGAGGGAGAGGAGTTGAAAGGCCTGGCTAGACAGGGTAAGGCACACATTAATGCAAGCCTAGTAAAGAAAACTCCCAATGTCAAGGATAGTGTGGGACAGAGAGAGAGAGAGAGAGAGAGAGAGAGAGAGAGAGAGAGAGAGAGAGAGAGAGAGAGAGGTCCAAGGACAACTTATAATACACATTAGAAACAAGATAACATGCTCTACCAATGTACCTCTATGCATGAACAGAGACAGCACAATCATAGTCAACGCTACCCAATAGTCTTGGACTATAGCTACTACACAACCTGGGCCTACGGTCTTTCATGGACTATTAGCCGTTTTATCGAAGCCGGTTTGCAAGAGTGAATGCGCTTGTTTATCTCTAGCGCGCGGAGTCGCGAAAAGTGATCTACTCACTTCCGAGCCGATGGGGCTGAATGTTTGCCTGACGACAAGTAATGGGCAAGGAACAACCAAAGATGTGCGTGCAGCTTGCAGATCTCGCATTGAATCTCTGACACACCATTTTCTCACTGATTTTTTTTAATTAATCAGCTCTACACACAACACTGTGTGTTTCTCATCACAGATCACAATCTTATTTGTTTGGCTCAGTTGTGATTATTTATTCGATCACAAACCCTGCAACTGAGCAAACTCATACTGTCTTGCACGAAAAAGCCACAGAACATAACTTTTTTCATTAGCTTAAGCGGTTCCTTTTCTATTATGTTTCATAATTTTAAAAAATTAAAAATAATTTGTATGATTCAATCTCATTCCCAGTATGTTGCACTACCAATTATGTCAATTATTCACTGATTCTCATGTTCCCTCCCATGTGCCTGTAATCTTTAGGACTGCAGGATGTAAAGGAGAAATTTGCTATTCACGCTTTTTAAAAAAAAGGTTTATTTTGGATTTTCAAAGGGTATACAAACAGCAAGTTTGTAACAAGAAAGTGTACTGCATACTGATATTTCTCCTGGGGCGTTGAAATTGTGTGCAAATTATGAAATGTGTAGTAAGAAAATGTACTTTACTTCCACCCCTCTCCCAGTGCTTGAAATAAGAAAGTGTGCATAAGCCATCACCCCAACAACCTGGGATAGTGCACCCAGTACTCAGAAGTGAAATAGTACACGCTAAGACATTGTTTGGCCTGCGCTAGATCTATTTATTTAAAAACAAATAATAACAAAATAAATAATAAATAATGTTTTAAAAGAACTTAATCAGCTTTTAAGCCCAAAACAAGTCACTCTTTCCATTACAACACAACTGTTGTAAGTAGGCCTACAACATAAAATTAAATTACATGGTTATGGAATCCACAACAATTTACTTAAATGGATAGAAGACTTTTCATTTAACAGAACTCAGTATTGTAATAGTAAAGATGTGAAATCAGTCTGTAGGCTGCACATGTTAGCAGTAGTGTTCCTCAAGGTAGTATTCTAGGTCCTTTTTTTAAAACTTATTTTATGGATGCCTAGAGAGAGAGAAAAATAGAGATTTTACGCCTTCTGAAACAATGGATGCCTAGGTGTCTGTCACTGTTTTACAGCTTCTATCACCTACCACCACTGAAAACAAATTTCAGTCCAGCCCTGTAGTTCTAAGTAGAATAGCAGTAGCTTTATCTGCTATGTGAAAGTCATAGTCAGCTGACTCAGTCAGTGACACACACACACACACACACGCACACTGTGACACACACACGATACATTGTTTGTCTTTTTTTTTATATAGATGCCTAGGTGTCGGTCACTGCTTCACAGCTTCTATCACCTACCACCAATGAAAACAAATTTCAGTCCAGCCCTGTAGAAGTAGAATAGCAGTCGCTTTATCTGCTATGAAAAAGTTATAGTCAGACACAACTGACTCAGTCAGTGACACACACACACACATGATAAATTGTTTGTCTTTACAATATACGACTGTATACCCTCTCGACCTTCACGCGCCTCTGTGTGTGCATGTGCGTGTGCGTGTGTGCGTGCGTGGGTGTGCGTGCATGTGTGTGTGTGTGTGAGTTGTGTTGTGTGTGTATGTGAGTTGTGGTGTGTGTGTGTGAGTGAGTTGGTGACCCAGTATTTCTCACCACCACTATCAAGCACATTTTTGTCGCTTTTTAAAAAAAAATTATCTGGAAGGACCAACGTCCTAGTCGTGGATTTTAAAAAGGCCTTTGATAAGATTTATCACTATCTCCTTATGAATAATTTCGCCACTATGGGATCAGAAGTTCAGTCAATAGATTAATTGAGAGCTTCCTTGCAGGCAGGCAGGAAAAAATAGTTGTTGATTGAGCTGCATCCGAAGCTATCCCTGTAGAATCAGGAGTCCCCCAAGGATCTGTGCTTGGGCCGACCCTTTTCCTGTTGGCATCAATGGTCTTTCGAGGCAACTATCTTCCAACTTCCTTTCTCTTTGTGGACGACTCTGTCACCGAGCTGTGGACCCTCCCAGAGACCTCAATGATCTCCAACCAGACCTAAATGAATTAGCATCATGGGAAAACAAATGGATGTCCTTCCATCCCGACAAATGCAAGAGCCTCCATGTGATCAGGAAGAAAAATCCCCTGATAAAGAACTACCAACTATATGGCCAGGACCTGGATTGGATAGAGATGAAAATAAATGTCTGGGCTTTACAATATCACAAGACCTTAGATGGGACACCCACATCTCAAATGTGTGCAGCAAAGTCAGTAAGACCCTTGGCTTCCTCCATCGCAACTTAAAAGTAGAGTTAGTCATCATCAAGGAATTTGCATATAAGGCAAGTAGTAAAAGGCTTATAATTATGTCACTGGTTAACCCATCCTAGAAAGGTGCCTGTTATGCCATAGCATTGCCTCTTTAAACTGATGTAAAACTATATATATATATATCTCTGTACATGTGTGCGTGTGTGTGTGTCACTGTGCGAGCCCCTTCCCCCATCCGCCCCACTTTACTCCCACCCTTCTAGTTCTACCCATTCCCAAATCATAGTGAAAATCCTTCATCCACGACCCACCCACCCTCTAGTATAATCCCCCGTTTGCTTGCATGCCCCCTTTCCCCTCAACCATATCAAAATTCAAACTCAGATTATTTTATTTGTTGTAAAACCATCAAAGAAATTATGGAACAAACCAAAGCATACGGCGCTCTCGCCACACCGTAATTATTTACACAGATGTGGTAAACAGTAAACACATTATCGTCATAGGCCTACCATGAAAAGAAACAAAAGAAAAAGCGCAGGGTAAAGATGGTGACAAAGTAAATGTTATTGAAGCAAATAAGGAGTAGTAAAACTCGCGTAATCATGTGTAGGGACAGCAAAACATTCATGTTCGTATCAACATCGCGATTTATCGTCAGAAGTGGCGTCTGCGACGCAAACAGAAACAGGAAAGTCGATCTACTATCTACGGTAGCTGCCCAACTCGCCACCGGAAGTTATAGCAAACAAGGGGACTGTATCAGTGAGCCACCAAACCAAGGGAAGTAACAACCCCACCTAAAACGGCTAATAAGGCGATACTTTTCCCCGGCCTTATGACTGGCAATAATATAGTCAGAAAATAGAACAAAATATGGATCTTGTGACAAATGTAGGGGGTGCACCTTATAGTCCCAAAAATACAGTAGCTTAAAAGGAAGATCTGCTAATCTACTTGATTCACAACCATCCATTTATTGATTGATATTATACCAACATTCAAACATGTATGGTGGTACATACCACATAGTGATGCAACAGTGGAAGTGGAGCAGAATAGTGTGGGGAGGGGTGGGTAGTGAGGGTGTCACAACAGTGGATAGCATGGGGGTGGGGGTGGAAAGGGGATGCAAAGAAATGTAACATGGGGAGAAGGGGAGAAGAGGGGAAGCATGTAAATGGGCGATGTGTGTGGTGTCCACACTGTCACCCCTTTCCCAACAATCACCCCATCCACATTGTCACCCCTTTCCCAACAATCACCCCATCCACATCTTCACCCCTTTCCCAACAATCACCCCATCCACATTGTCACCCCTTTCCCAACAATCACCCCATCCACATTGTCACCCCTTTCCCAACAATCACCCCATCCACATTGTCACCCCTTTCCCAACAATCACCCCATCCACATTGTCACCCCTTTCCCAACAATCACCCCATCCACATTCCACATCTTCACCCCTTTCCCAACAATCACCCCATCCACATTGTCACCCCTTTCCCAACAATCACCCCATCCACATTGTCACCCCTTTCCCAACAATCACCCCATCCACATTTTCACCCCTTTCCCAACAATCACCCCTTTCCCAACAATCACCCCATCCACATTTTCACCCCTTTCCCAACAATCACCCCATCCACATTTTCACCCCTTTCCCAACAATCACCCCATCCACATTGTCACCCCTTTCCCAACAATCACCCCATCCACATCCACAATCACCCCATCCACATCACCCCTTTCCCAACAATCACCCCATCCACATTGTCACCCCTTTCCCAACAATCACCCCATCCACATTCCCAACCACCCCATCCACATTCACCCCTTTCCCAACAATCACCCCATCCACATTGTCACCCCTTTCCCAACAATCACCCCATCCACATTGTCACCCCTTTCCCAACAATCACCCCATCCACATTGTCACCCCTTTCCCAACAATCACCCCATCCACATTTTCACATTCCACATTGTCACCCCTTTCCCAACAATCACCCCATCCACATTTCACCCCTTTCCCAACAATCACCCCTTTCCCAACAATCACCCCATCCACATTGTCACCCCTTTCCCAACAATCACCCCATCCACATTGTCACCCCTTTCCCAACAATCACCCCATCCACATTCCACATTCACCCCTTTCCCAACAATCACCCCATCCACATTGTCACCCCTTTCCCAACAATCACCCCATCCACATTCACCCCTTTCCCAACAATCACCCCATCCACATTGTCACCCCATCCACATTCAACAATCCCTTTCACCCCTTTCCCAACAATCACCCCATCCCCCATCCACATTGTCACCCCTTTCCCAACAATCACCCCATCCACATTGTCACCCCTTTCCCAACAATCACCCCATCCACATTGTCACCCCTTTCCCAACAATCACCCCATCCACATTGTCACCCCTTTCCCAACAATCACCCCATCCACATCTTCACCCCTTTCCCAACAATCACCCCATCCACATTTCACCCCTTTCCCAACAATCACCCCATCCACATTGTCACCCCTTTCCCAACAATCACCCCATCCACATTGTCACCCCTTTCCCAACAATCACCCCATCCCATTGTCACCCCTTTCATCCACATTCCACATTGTCACCCCTTTCCCAACAATCACCCCATCCACATCTTCACCCCTTTCCCAACAATAACCCCATCCACATTCACCCCTTTCCCAACAATCACCCCATCCACATTGTCACCCCTTTCCCAACAATCACCCCATCCACATTGTCACCCCTTTCCCAACAATCACCCCATCCACATTCACCCCTTTCCCAACAATCACCCCATCCACATTGTCACCCCTTTCCCAACAATCACCCCATCCACATTGTCACCCCTTTCCCAACAATCACCCCATCCACATTGTCACCCCTTTCCCAACAATCACCCCATCCACATTTTCACCCCTTTCCCAACAATCACCCCATCCACATTTTCACCCCTTTCCCAACAATCACCCCATCCACATCTTCACCCCTTTCCCAACAATCACCCCATCCACATTGTCACCCCTTTCCCAACAATCACCCCATCCACATTTCCCAACAATCACCCCTTTCCCAACAATCACCCCATCCACATTGTCATCCACATTTCCCAATCACCCCATCCACATTGTCACCCCTTTCCCAACAATCACCCCATCCACATTGTCACCCCTTTCCCAACAATCACCCCATCCACATTGTCACCCCTTTCCCAACAATCACCCCATCCACATTGTCACCCCTTTCCCAACAATCACCCCATCCACATTGTCACCCCTTTCCCAACAATCACCCCATCCACATCTTCACCCCTTTCCCAACAATCACCCCATCCACATTGTTCACCCCTTTCCCAACAATCACCCCATCCACATTGTCACCCCTTTCCCAACAATCACCCCATCCACATTGTCACCCCTTTCCCAACAATCACCCCATCCACATCTTCACCCCTTTCCCAACAATCACCCCATCCACATTTTCACCCCTTTCCCAACAATCACCCCATCCACATCTTCACCCCTTTCCCAACAATCACCCCATCCACATGTCACCCCTTTCCCAACAATCACCCCATCCACATTGTCACCCCTTTCCCAACAATCACCCCATCCACATTGCACCCCTTTCCCAACAATCACCCCATCCACATTGACCCCTTTCCCAACAATCACCCTCACAATCATTTCACCCCCCCCCCCACCCCATCCACATTGTCACCCCTTTCCCAACAATCCCCCATCCACATTGTCCCCCTTTCCCAACCTGTCACATGTTCAGTGTCAAGGCCCTGAGTACTATGAGGACAGTCACCCTCACTATTTCACCCCCCCCCCCCTTTCTCCCCCCCACCTGTCCATGTTCAGTGTCAAGGCCCTGAGTACTATGAGGACAGTCACCCTCACTATTTCACCCCCCCCCCTCCCCCCCACCTGTCCATGTTCAGTGTCAAGGCCCTGAGTACTATGAGGACAGTCACCCTCACTATTTCACCCCCCCCTTTTCTCCCCCCACCTGTCCATGTTCAGTGTCAAGGCCCTGAGTACTATGAGGACAGTCACCCTCACTATTTCACCCCCCCCCCCCCCCTGTCCATGTTCAGTGTCAAGGCCCTGAGTACTATGAGGACAGTCACCCTCACTATCTGACCCCTCCCCTTTCTCATCACCATGTTCAGCTAGTTTCCCCTTCAGTGTCAAGGCCCTGTGTACTGTGAAGACAGTCACCCTCACTACAGCCTAATCGTGCTGTCCCAGTTATATATTATCTATCTGTCCACCCTTCTCCTTCCCCCTCTTTATGTCTCTTTGTGTGTGTGTGTGTGTGTGTCTCTCTCTCTCTCTCTCTCTCTCTCTCTCTCTCTCTCTCTCTCTCTCTCTCACACCAATCCAGCTAACCCCCCCCCCCCCCCCCCACACACACACACTCTCCTTTTATGTCCTGCCTGTCTCTCTCCGTCTCTCATGCACACACCAATCTGCCCCCCCCCCCCCTCTTTTCTGCCTCTGTCTGTCCCTCACTCTTTCTCTCTCTCTCTCTCACACACACATACATCACCCTCACCAATGTTGCCTACCCCCACCCCACTCCCCCTGTCTGTCTCTCTCTCCCTCATCCCCACTCTCTCTCTCTCACATCACCACCACCACCACCTCACCAATGCTGCCTACCCCCACCCCACCCCCTCTGTCTGTCTCTCTCTCCCTCATCCCCACTCTCTCTCACATCACCACCACCACCCTCACCAATGCTGCCTACCCCCACCCCACCCCCTCTGTCTGTCTCTCTCTCTCTCTCATCCCCACTCTCTCTCTCACATCACCACCACCACCCTCACCAATGCTGCCTACCCCCACCCCCTCTGTCTGTCTCTCTCTCCCTCATCCCCACTCTCTCTCTCTCTCTCTCTCACATCACACACCACCACCCTCACCAATGCTGCCTACCCCCACCCCACCCCCTCTGTCTGTCTCTCTCTCCCTCATCCCCACTCTCTCACATCACCACCACCACCCTCACCAATGCTGCCTACCCCCACCCCACTCCCCCTGTCTGTCTCTCTCTCCCTCATCCCCACTCTCTCTCACATCACCACCACCACCCTCACCAATGCTGCCTACCCCCACCCCACTCCCCCTGTCTGTCTCCCTCTCCCCCACTCTCTCTCTCTCTCTCTCTCTCTCTCTCTCTCACACACACCACCACCACCCTCACCAATGCTGCCTACCCCCACCCCACCCCCTATGTCTGTCTCTCTCTCCCTCATCCCCACTCTCTCTCTCTCTCTCTCTCTCTCTCTCTCTCTCTCACACACACATCACCACCACCACCCTCACCAATGCTGCCTACCACCACCCCACCCACTCTGTCTGTCTCTCTCTCTCTCTCTCTCTCTCTCTCACACATCACCACCACCACCCTCACCAATGTTGCCTACCCCCTACCCCCCTTTTTTCTGCCTGTCTCTTGTCTGTCTGTCTGTCTGTCTCTTCTGACTCTCACATACACAAACCCTGACCCCAATCCCACCCCATGCACTGATTCTGCACCCCCACCCTCTCCTCATACTCATATATACTGCTCAAAATTTGCTAAGGATACTATCTTCAACATGCAAAATTATCAAAGATAAACATAAAGCCATTAATTTCTTGTTTAGTTTAATTAACATTTCATCTTTACATTTTGATTTTTTTTAAACGAGGTCCAAGAATTATTTGATTGGCTTACCTCAAGGACAGTTTGTGATACCTCTTCAAAATGTATAAAAGAACCGAATGGAGCGACATTTTCATATTTTTTGCTTTCTGTGGCAAGAAAAGTCACGGATAAGCATGTGTGAGACCCCCTCACTGCAATTCCAGCTTGGAAACGCCATTTGTGTTCTGGAGGAGCTTTTGAAGTTCCTGCTGATCCAGGGTGTTCCACTCCTCTAACAGACACTGTTCCGGGTCATGTAGACTTCTGAACTGCTGTGAAACGCTGCTACCAGCTGCCTGGAGCATGTTCCAACATTGTTCTATCAGACTGAGGTCTCTGGATCGGGCATCCTACCTCATATGGACGATGGTCTCTGGGTGTTCCACTCCTCTAACAGACACTGTCCCGGGTCATGTAGACTTCTGAACTGCTGTGAAACGCTGCTACCAGCTGCTGTTCCAACATTGTTCTATCAGACTGAGGTCTCTGGAGTGAGCAGCCTACCTCATATGGGCATTGATCTGTTGCTGCAGGTACGCGTAAACAACCCTTGCTCGATGAAAAGGTGCATTATCATCCATGAAGATGAGGTCATCTCGGATCGTACCAGCAGAAGGTTTGACGTGGACATCGATGACCTCATCCCTGTAGTGAACTGCTATCAGGGATTCCTTTTGAACAGTTTGTGACTGTTTTCTCCACCATACCGACACAGGCCCAAACCGTCAAAGACCCACCCCAAGATCTGCCATGCTCTCTGACTCACGTTTCCTGGTAATGCTCTCCTGAGAATCTCCACACCCTGGCAGGACTATCCGTGAAATAAAGACAGACTCTGAACTCGTGGATGAAGAGAATTCATGTCCAGTTTCATTATGTCCAGATGACGTGGTTCTGGGCTCTCAAAAGACAGCGCTGCTCATGAGCTGGAATGAGCAGGATGCCCAAACATGCCCAGCGGGAGTGAAGGCAGCATCACGGAGTGCGGTCCTCACAGTTTGGATGGAAATGTTCCACATTGAGGCATTCAGCAAATCTAAATGCTGCCAGAAATTGTGTGTGAAATGATTTTGTCTGGCCTGAAAAAACCATCAGAAAACGGCCATTTTTATTACCCGTCGCCCAATTTCTGCCAACTTCATAACATCTATCAGCAACATCAAGCTCATGGCAGTGAATCCAAGCTCTGGAAGCGACGCATTGCGATATTCCAAACATGAATGACACGAGTCTGTGAACAGCTGTTCTCCAGCATGCCAACACAGAAAGACAACTCTCTGCATGTCAAATGACGTCATCATCTCACTTCAGTTATGAAACTTTGTCCTTTGTACGACATTTATGATGTCAAGAAATGTTGATTCTGACAATCTTACTCACTTTTATGCTTCACTCCATTTCAGCGAAATGACACTTTTCGGGGGTGGCACTTTAAATTCATGTGATGCACGTGAACAGGGAGTTAGATAAAACAAGTTTGAGTGAGTTTATGTTCACGGATGATTGCTCTTTTCGGTCATGTCATTTTTATTGCTTACAATAACACCACCTTTTAGCAATCTTGCAGGGTTATAAAAGTCTATCCTTAGCAAATGTTGATCAGTGTATATACCCCCCCCCCCCCCCCCCACACACCTTCCATCTCTCTCAGATCACACAATCTTCACACATTAAGCCCTTTTCACCACCCCTTCCCCCCACCTTCACCCCCTCCCCCCATCTCCACATACACATACACAACATGTGGTTTGTGTCCAGACAGCAAGTGTCCTTAAAAGGCAATGTTGAAGTAGTGATAGTACTCTACCCCCCCCCCCCCCCCTCTCTCTCTAATACACACACACACTCACTCTCTCTCTCTCTCTCTCTCACACACACACACACACACACACTGCGATTTGTGTGAGGTCAGCAAGTTTCCTTGACAGGCAATGTTGAATTAGTGATAGTACCCTCCCCCCCCCCCCCCCCCCCTCTCTCTCTTTAACACACACACACACACACAACTTGCCTTGCCCCACCCACCCCCTCACTCTCTAAAACCTATTTGGCACAACTCCCCACCCCACCCCACACACAGAGGCAAAATTCAGATTGTGATAATTATATTTCTCCATCTCTCTCTGTCTGTCTGTCTCTCTCTCTGTCTGTCTCCTCACACCCTTACTTCCAACCATCCACACATAGTACACAGTTAGCACCCTGTGATAATTATCTCCGTCTCTGTCTGTCTCTCTGTCTGTCTGTCTCTCTCTCTGTCTGTCTCTGTCTGTCTGTCTCTCTCTCTCTCTCTCTCTCTCTCTCTCTCTCTCTGTGTGTCTCTGTCTGTCACTCTCTCTCTGTGTCTCTGTCTGTCTCCTCACACATTTACTTCCAACCATCCACACATGGCTACACAGTTAGCAGTGTGTGTTCTGAGCAGGAGCATTTGCATACTAGATGTAGTATTTAGGTCATAGCAATATTTTGAGTATTCAACACACACACACACACACATATCGAACATGATGTGGAGTAAAAGTGTTTGGCAAGCAATGTAGCATTTGCGTTGAAGCAGTATTCTGACTCTATTCAACATGCAGCATTGTGTTGAGGAGCCTCCCTCCCCCTCTCTCTTTCTCTCTGTATGTGTGTGAGTGCATATATAAAATATAAATCATTGACACTGTTACATGAGAAATGCATTGTTGCAACATCTTGACATTTTGCCTGCATTGATTCAGCCCAGTGCTGTACTAAGGAAGCACAGGCGCAGTGATTTTCTGCTAGGCTTGTTTCCCTTTCCTCTCTGTCTTCCCCTGACCTTAACAGGTCACATAACTTCTCACTTGACCTTCAGAGGTGAAGGCCATTTCTGAGAACTGATGGTTTAGCAGGCTGTGGCCTGGGCATGATGTGTGTGTGTGTGTAATAGAGGGAAAGAGGGGGGTGTTTGTGTGTGAGAGAAAAAGGAGAATGTGTGTGTCACACTCTGTGTGTGTGTGTGTGTGTGTGTGTGTGTGTGTGAGAGAGAGAGAGAGAGAGAGAGAGAGAGAGAGAGAGAGAGAGAGAGAGAGAGAGAGAGAGAGAGAGAGAGAGGAGAAAGATGTGTGTGTGTGTGTGTGTGTGTGTGTGTGTGTGAGAGAGAGAGAGAGAGAGAGAGAGAGAGAGAGAGAGAGAGAGAGAGAGAGAGAGAGAGAGAGAGAGAGAGAGAGAGAGAGAGAGAGAGAGAGAGTGGAGAAAGATTGTGTGTGTGAATAAAAGGATGGGGTCAATTTTCTTTCTCTTTATCTTGGGGGAGGGGGTGGGGAGGACTCAGATAGAGAACACACATCATTTCACTTCCCATCAACACAACAACCCTTTCTTTGAATCTCCATCTCAGTTATCCATTTCCACCCCCCCCCCCCCCCCCCACCCCAAACCTTACATTCATCTTGCTGAGGAAACATTCATGACAGTTACTCTCCACCCACCCCACCCCACCCACCATTCAAGCAGCCAATCAATCAACCAAACAGACATAAGGCTCCTTCAAAACCAAACACAACATGGAGTATAAACCAAGCTTCAGTTCCCCCCCCCCCCCCCCCCCCCCATCAATCATTCAATCATCAACCAAACAGACATAAGGCTCCTTCAAAACCAAACAACATGGGGTATAAACCAAGCTTCAGTCCACCACCCCCCACCCCCATCAATCAATCATCAACCAAACAGACATAAGGCTCCTTCAAAACCAAACATGGGGTATAACCAAGCTTCACCCCCCCCCCCCCCCCCCCCCTCAATCATCCAATCATCAACCAAACAGACATAAGGCTCCTTCAAAACCAAACAACGTGGGGCATAACCAAGCTTCAACCCCCCCCCCCCCCCCCCCCCTCAATCATCCAATCATCAACCAAACAGACATAAGGCTTCTTCAAAACCAAACAACATGGGGCATAACCAAGCTTCAATGTCTCCCCCCCCCCCCCCCCCATCAATCATCAACCAAACAGACATAAGGCTCCTTCAAAACCAAACAACATGGGGCTTAACCAAGCTTCAACCCCCCCCCCCCCCCCCCCCCCCCCCCCCCCCATCAATCAAACAGACATAGGGCTCCTTCAAAACCAAACTAAACATGGGGCTTAACCAAGCTTCGATGTCCCCCACTCTATACCATTATGTACCAACACTCTATACCATTATGTACCAACACTCACTCTATACCATTATGTACCAACACTCACTCTATACCATTATGTACCAACACTCACTCTATACCATTATGTACCAACACTCTATACCATTATGTACCAACACTCTATATAGCATTATGTACCAACACTCACTCTATAGCATTATGTACCAACACTCACTCTATACCATTATGTACCAACACTCACTCTATAGCATTATGTACCAACACTCACTCTATACCATTATGTACCAACACTCTATACCATTATGTACCAACACTCACTCTATACCATTATGTACCAACACTCTATACCATTATGTACCAACACTCTATACCATTATGTACCAACACTCACTCTATACCATTATGTACCAACACTCACTCTATACCATTATGTACCAACACTCTATACCATTATGTACCAACACTCACTCTATACCATTATGTACCAACACTCTATACCATTATGTACCAACACTCTATACCATTATGTACCAACACTCTATACCATTATGTACCAACACTCACTCTATACCATTATGTACCAACACTCACTCTATACCATTATGTACCAACACTCACTCTATACCATTATGTACCAACACTCACTCTATACCATTATGTACCAACACTCACTCTATACCATTATGTACCAACACTCTATACCATTATGTACCAACACTCACTCTATACCATTATGTACCAACACTCACTCTATACCATTATGTACCAACACTCACTCTATACCATTATGTACCAACACTCTATAGCATTATGTACCAACACTCTATATACCATTATGTACCAACACTCACTCTATACCATTATGTACCAACACTCTATATACCATTATGTACCAACACTCTCTATACCATTATGTACCAACACTCTATATACCATTATGTACCAACACTCTCTATACCATTATGTACCAACACTCACTCTATACCATTATGTACCAACACTCTATACCATTATGTACCAACACTCACTCTATACCATTATGTACCAACACTCACTCTATACCATTATGTACCAACACTCACTCTATACCATTATGTACCAACACTCACTCTATACCATTATGTACCAACACTCTATAGCATTATGTACCAACACTCACTCTATACCATTATGTACCAACACTCTATACCATTATGTACCAACACTCACTCTATACCATTATGTACCAACACTCACTCTATACCATTATGTACCAACACTCTATATACCATTATGTACCAACACTCACTCTATACCATTATGTACCAACACTCACTCTATACCATTATGTACCAACACTCTATACCATTATGTACCAACACTCACTCTATACCATTATGTACCAACACTCTATACCATTATGTACCAACACTCACTCTATACCATTATGTACCAACACTCACTCTATACCATTATGTACCAACACTCACTCTATACCATTATGTACCAACACTCTATACCATTATGTACCAACACTCTATACCATTATGTACCAACACTCTATACCATTATGTACCAACACTCACTCTATACCATTATGTACCAACACTCACTCTATACCATTATGTACCAACACTCACTCTATACCATTATGTACCAACACTCTATATACCATTATGTACCAACACTCACTCTATACCATTATGTACCAACACTCACTCTATACCATTATGTACCAACACTCACTCTATACCATTAAGTACCAACACTCTATACCATTATGTACCAACACTCTATATACCATTATGTACCAACACTCTATACCATTATGTACCAACACTCACTCTATACCATTATGTACCAACACTCACTCTATACCATTATGTACCAACACTCACTCTATACCATTATGTACCAACACTCACTCTATACCATTATGTACCAACACTCTATACCATTATGTACCAACACTCTATACCATTATGTACCAACACTCTATACCATTATGTACCAACACTCACTCTATACCATTATGTACCAACACTCACTCTATACCATTATGTACCAACACTCACTCTATTCCATTATGTACCAACACTCACTCTATACCATTATGTACCAACACTCTATACCATTATGTACCAACACTCTATACCATTATGTACCAACACTCACTCTATTCCATTATGTACCAACACTCTATACCATTATGTACCAACACTCACTCTATACCATTATGTACCAACACTCACTCTATACCATTATGTACCAACACTCACTCTAACCAACACTCACTCTATACCACACACACACACACACGATAGACAGACAGACAGACAGAAAAAGACAGAGAGATAAGGAAAGAGAGATAGAGAGTTTCTGAGGTAGATGCCGGAAGTATGCCCAATATACATCAGGTGACACTAATGATGTCACCACATACACAACAACCATATTGATCAAACAATCATTGATTAGTGTCATTCAAATCAACGCACAATAATGCAGTAATAATAACACCACACAGAAAATTAAGAAATTACATTGATCAGACTTGAACAGAACACATTGATCAGACTTGAAAAGAACACATTGTGAGTCGTGAGTGTAAGTTTTAGATGAAATGAAAACCAAGTATTGATCAGACTTGAAAAGAACACATTGTGAGTGACTTGAAAAGAACACATTATGAGAGCCGTGAGTGTAAGTATTAGATGAAATGAAAACCAACATTGATCAGACTTGAAAAGAACACATTGATCAGACTTGAAAAGAACACATTATGAGAGCCGTGAGTGTAAGTATTAGATGAAATGAAAACCAACGTTGATTAAAATATAAAATAATAAAAATATTAAATCAGCAAACAAATTAATAAATGCATCAAATATGCAGTGTCAGAGGTGCGGATATTTCAATGCTGTGAAATTATTGCGTCAGTAAAATGCATTAGCCAGTAAAGTGCGACTAAAAGAGAAATGGAAACCCATTCCTGGAAGTTCTTTAGATAGAAAATGCCTGGACATATTCAGGTGTGTCAGTTTCTTCAGCACATAAAACAATGCTTTACTGTGCGGACATTTAAAGACAGCTGAATTGTGCTCAAAGCTCCACATTAGGCTCTTCACTAGAGTGGTGTTCGCTTAGCCTTTTCGCCTTTCCTCCCCCAAAAACTTTTTAGAAACCAGAGTAGGTTGAGAATTGTAATGCATTATACTTGTCTTTGTGTAGAAAGATTTTTTTTAGCTTTACGATTTATTCCACAAAACTATCCACATTTTTATCAAATATTATATCCCACCATTCCGAGAATCTTATGTAACACAAAACACACTTTCTCTCCCTTGAGTTCTCGAGCCCAGTACAACAGCCAGTTTCTGCACAAATATGGTGCCACAAACTGACAAAGAAAACACAGTTTCTGCACAAATATGGTGCCACAAACTGACAAAGAAAACAGTTTCTGCACAAATATGGTGCCACAAACTGACAAAGAAAACACAGTTTCTGCACAAATATGGTGCCACAAACTGACAAAGAAAACACAGTTTCTGCACAAACATGGTGCCACAAACTGACAAAGAAAACACAGTTTCTGCACAAACATGGTGCCACAAACTGACAAAGAAAACACAGTTTCTGCACAAACATGGTGCCACAAACTGACAAAGAAAACAGTTTCTGCACAAATATGGTGCCACAAACTGACAGAAAACACAGTTTCTGCACAAATATGGTGCCACAAACTGACAGAAAACACAGTTTCTGCACAAATATGGTGCCACAAACTGACAGAAAACACAGTTTCTGCACAAATATGGTGCCACAAACTGACAAAGAAAACACAGTTTCTGCACAAATATGGTGCCACAAACTGACAAAGAAAACAGTTTCTGCACAAACATGGTGCCACAAACTGACAAAGAAAACACAGTTTCTCTCTCCGACTTCTCGAGCCCAGTACAGCGGCCAGTTTCTGCACAAACATGGTGCCACAAACTGACAAAGAAAACACAGTTTCTCTCCGACTTCTCGAGCCCAGTACAGCGGCCAGTTTCTGCACAAACATGGTGCCACAAGAAAACACAACTTGGAAGTAGAACACAACTCGCCGGAACACAAAAAGGCTGAAATTCTTGGATCAGAAAACTTACCATAAATGGTTTTCTGGAATCACCATTGGATTTGGAAATAGAAATATTCTTCGGCTTCTCCGCTCCTCCTTTCCCCTTTTCCTCCCCACTTCCTTCTTCCTCCTTTGTAGCACCATCCTTCTCGGTAGCACCATTCATTTTTGCCGATAATTGACGAATTTGTGACAAAGCTTCATCATTAACCTCGTTACGACTGGCCCCATTGGCCACAGCAGTTTCATCCACATCCTCCACCCTGATCACCAAGTCCCCCTCAGGCTCTTTCTCTTCATCTTGTTGGCCGGGCGTTGGCTGAAGGTTGTGGTTTTCCTGAGCCAGCATCTGCTCGAAATTGGAGCTCTGGTACAGCGCAGGGGACGGGGAGTCAGGGTCAACCAGCAGCATAGGCTCCTCGGCGTAATACGTCTCAAAGGGGTGAAACCATCGAACAACGATCGGTAACTCCATCACCCGAGGACTAGGTGGCCCCTCCCTCCCCTCTCCCTCCCTCCCCTCTCCCTTTTCTCCTTCAGTATTTTCCCCTTCTTTTCCTCCGCCCAATTTGGCATTTTCCTTTTCTTTCTCTCCAAAGACATCACGAGCGCCAGATTGTTCATCCTCGGAAGGTGAGGGGCGATGATAGGAGGGAGGAGGGGGTGGGTGCTCTTCCCAAGAGGGTTGGGGTGGGGATACGTGTTGGGCAGGGGGCGGTGGAGCGTAGGAGGCTTGGTCCAAGGCGGGAGGCACGTAAGGGTAGAGCACTTGATAGGACGTGGGCCGATCTTGTTCAACAGGAGGGGGTGAGTAAGACGATTGTGGTGGTGCTTGTGGTGGGGAAGGAAGGATGTACTCATAGTGAATAAAGGACGTCTGCACACACAAGAGCACATGCACACGCCATGCAAAAGGCGCCCAAAACACTCTCCAAAATGTCCGCATCACACCACGGAACAGGACGCACCACACCACGGAACAGGACGCAACACACGGCCAGAGTTCCATCCCTTGGCAAGGCTTCCCGTGGCCACGACTTTAGAGTGCGGGGGGTAAACATTACACCTTATAGAGAACATGGTATCAATGGGAATAGGAACCCCATCCACCCTCTTCTTTAGAGTGTGGGGAAAACACTACACCTTATAGATAACAAGGTATTGGTGGAATAGGTATCCCCATCCACCCTCTTCTTTAGAGTGTGGGGAAAACACTACACCTTATAGATAACAAGGTATTGGTGGAATAGGTATCCCCATCCACCCTCTTCTTTAGAGTGTGGGGAAAACACTACACCTTATAGATAACAAGGTATTGGTGGGAATAGGTATCCCCATTCACCCTCTTCTTTAGAGTGTGGGGAAAACACACCACCTTACAGAGAACAAGGTATTGGTGGGATAGGAACCCCATCCACCCTCTTCTTTAGAATGTGGGGAAAACACTACACCTTACAGAGAACAAGGTATTGGTGGGATAGGTATCCCCATCCACCCTCTTCTTTAGAGTGTGGGGTAAACATTACACCTTATAGACAACAAGGCATTCACCCTCTTCTTTAGAGTGTGGGGAAAACATTACACCTTATAGATAACAAGGTATCGGTGGGAATAGGTATCCCCATCCACCCTCTTCTTTAGAGTGTGGGGAAAACACTACACCTTACAGAGAACAAGGTATTGGTGGAATAGGTATCCCCATCCACCCTCTTCTTTAGAGTGTGGGGAAAACATTACACCTTACAGAGAACAAGGTATTGGTGGGATAGGTATCCCCATCCACCCTCTTCTTTAGAGTGTGGGGAAAACATTACACCTTATAGACAACAAGGTATTGGTGGGAATAGGTATCCCCATCCACCCTCTTCTTTAGAGTGCGGGGGGGGAAACACTACACCTTATAGAGAACAAGGTATTGGTGGAATAGGTATCCCCATCCACCCTCTTCTTTAGAGTGTGGGGAAAACACTACACCTTACAGATAACAAGGTATTGGTGGGATAGGAACCCCATCCACCCTCTTTATAGTCAGTCTATACTAACAACCCTAAACCCCAACTTCTGAAGCTAAAATACCATACTTTCAACTCTACATTCTCTTATAAATTGTCCAACTATTCCCCTGATAATCTTACGGGGCATTATTCCCTTTTTCAACAGGCTATGAAGAAAAACTATGGACTCTGTGCTATCAAGATTTTGATGACTGTTAACCGCATTATGTAAGATTCCCAAAGTCCTGAATGTCAGGATTTAAAAACCAATTGGGAAACACTCTGCGCTAACTGTAAATGTTCTTTGTTTTGCTCGTTTGATTGATTGACTGATTGATTGATTGATAAATTTGTTACTCCTGACCAGTATTTCAAAAAAAGTCTACATTTAAGTTTCCTGCATGAATGTGCTGTGCAGATGAATAAACAGAGTTAAATATGACAAACAACATTCATGCAAGAAACAAAAAAGCATGCAATAAATGATAACTGAATAAATGAACCACGATCGTGCACATGCACACTATATATATGTTAGTCACAAACATGATCACAAGTTACAAACCCAAGTACACTTTACAAAAAAAGAAACAAGCAAGAAGGCAAGAACACTCAACAAAAATTGATGTGAAATGAATCATTGAGAAGTAAAATTTTAAAAATACATGAAAGATGGGTTGTGATAGCAAAATAACGGTGAAAGTTCAGTCATAGTCATGGTTATTCAAATATCGAAAACAGAGAAACAGATTCAGCTATGACTGTAAATCTGTGTCTTTTCAAAATCCGAGTTTAAAAACAGCATTGAAAAACACATTAGTGGCAAAAACCAACAGTGTTATTTAAGTCCCAAGTGGGGTGGGAAATAACAATTTGATTTTAAACTTGCCAACAAATGTGCTGCGTAACAAACTGAAGGACGCTAACAATATTGTGTGCGGACAAGAGGTTTTCAGCCACTCAGGGATCAGACTGGCTCTGATCTACTCTTTGCCAAAAACATGTTCCTCTGCCCCTCTTCCAAACTGCTTAGTCATCAAAAGAACCAGTGTTGAGTGGTTTGGGCTACAGCAACGTTTGAATCAATGGTGAAATTCTGAAAGCTTGCTCTCATTTAACGAACAAATGCCAAGGGGACGGGGAACAATCTGTATCTTATAAAGCAGCGATGATTTCAGCTTTCTGACCCAGCAAATTGCAAAGCGCTTGAAGCCCGAGCCCCAAAACAAAATAAGCCAACATGAAATGACAGCAGCCAATTTTCTAAGCAAGTTCTGATCCCCCTAAAGTGGCCACTCCCCAAACTTCAGTGACCCAAAACGGGAGAACAAAAATTCCAACATTGAAAATTACGTGTCCGTTTCCTTTCTGTTCCTCCTCTCTCAAGATCTCCTGCACTTTGTGGGAGGGGGTGGAGGGCTTCTGGATCAGCCGGGAGGAATAGGAGGAATAGGAGGAATAGGGGGAGGAGAAGTAAGCGGACAGGACACTGGGGTCCCTGTTAGTGGTGTCCAGGGTCTGGCTGAACAGCCAGATCACCCTGGAGGAGTCTCCCGTGGAAATGTTCACTAGGATGTAGGGCCGTGCGATGGACAGCCACTGGGTACACAAACCAACAGCACAGAAATGTTAACAGATGACTGGAGCAGTCTCCAATGTTCACTAGGATGTAGGGCTGTGCCACTGGGTACACAAACCAACAGAAATGTTAACAGATGACTGGAGCAGTCTCCAATGTTCACTAGGATGTAGGGCTGTGCCACTGGGTACACAAACCAACAGAAATGTTAACAGATGACTGGAGCAGTCTCCAATGTTCACTAGGATGTAGGGCTGTGCCACTGGGTACACAAACCAACAGAAATGTTAACAGATGACTGGAGCAGTCTCCAATGTTCACTAGGATGTAGGGCTGTGCCACTGGGTACACAAACCAACAGAAATGTTAACAGATGACTGGAGCAGTCTCCAATGTTCACTAGGATGTAGGGCTGTGCCACTGGGCACACAAACCAACAGCACAGAAATGTTAACAGATGACTGGAGCAGTCTCCAATGTTCACTAGGATGTAGGGCTGTGCCACTGGGCACACAAACCAACAGCACAGAAATGTTAACAGATGACTGGAGCAGTCTCCAATGTTCACTAGGATGTAGGGCTGTGCCACTGGGTACACAAACCAACAGCACAGAAATGTTAACAGATGACTGGAGCAGTCTCCAATGTTCACTAGGATGTAGGGCTGTGCCACTGGGTACACAAACCAACAGCACAGAAATGTTAACAGATGACTGGAGCAGTCTCCAATGTTCACTAGGATGTAGGGCTGTGCCACTGGGTACACAAACCAACAGAAATGTTAACAGATGACTGGAGCAGTCTCCAATGTTCACTAGGATGTAGGGCTGTGCCACTGGGTACACAAACCAACAGAAATGTTAACAGATGACTGGAGCAGTCTCCAATGTTCACTAGGATGTAGGGCTGTGCCACTGGGTACACAAACCAACAGAAATGTTAACAGATGACTGGAGCAGTCTCCAATGTTCACTAGGATGTAGGGCTGTGCCACTGGGTACACAAACCAACAGAAATGTTAACAGATGACTGGAGCAGTCTCCAATGTTCACTAGGATGTAGGGCTGTGCCACTGGGTACACAAACCAACAGAAATGTTAACAGATGACTGGAGCAGTCTCCAATGTTCACTAGGATGTAGGGCTGTGCCACTGGGTACACAAACCAACAGCACAGAAATGTTAACAGATGACTGGAGCAGTCTCCAATGTTCACTAGGATGTAGGGCTGTGCCACTGGGTACACAAACCAACAGAAATGTTAACAGATGACTGGAGCAGTCTCCAATGTTCACTAGGATGTAGGGCCGTGCCACTGGGTACACAAACCAACAGAAATGTTAACAGATGACTGGAGCAGTCTCCAATGTTCACTAGGAAGTAGGGCTGTGCCACTGGGTACACAAACCAACAGAAATGTTAACAGATGACTGGAGCAGTCTCCAATGTTCACTAGGATGTAGGGCTGTGCCACTGGGTACACAAACCAACAGCACAGAAATGTTAACAGATGACTGGAGCAATCTCCAATGTTCACTAGGATGTAGGGCTGTGCCACTGGGTACACAAACCAACAGCACAGAAATGTTAACAGATGACTGGAGCAATCTCCAATGTTCACTAGGATGTAGGGCTGTGCCACTGGGTACACAAACCAACAGAAATGTTAACAGATGACTGGAGCAGTCTCCAATGTTCACTAGGATGTAGGGCTGTGCCACTGGGTACACAAACCAACAGAAATGTTAACAGATGACTGGAGCAGTCTCCAATGTTCACTAGGATGTAGGGCTGTGCCACTGGGTACACAAACCAACAGAAATGTTAACACATGACTGGAGCAGTCTCCAATGTTCACTAGGATGTAGGGCTGTGCCACTGGGTACACAAACCAACAGAAATGTTAACAGATGACTGGAGCAGTCTCCAATGTTCACTAGGATGTAGGGCTGTGCCACTGGGTACACAAACCAACAGAAATGTTAACAGATGACTGGAGCAGTCTCCAATGTTCACTAGGATGTAGGGCTGTGCCACTGGGTACACAAACCAACAGAAATGTTAACAGATGACTGGAGCAGTCTCCAATGTTCACTAGGATGTAGGGCTGTGCCACTGGGTACACAAACCAACAGAAATGTTAACAGATGACTGGAGCAGTCTCCAATGTTCACTAGGATGTAGGGCTGTGCCACTGGGTACACAAACCAACAGCACAGAAATGTTAACAGATGACTGGAGCAGTCTCCAATGTTCACTAGGATGTAGGGCCGTGCCACTGGGTACACAAACCAACAGAAATGTTAACAGATGACTGGAGCAGTCTCCAATGTTCACTAGGATGTAGGGCTGTGCCACTGGGTACACAAACCAACAGAAATGTTAACAGATGACTGGAGCAGTCTCCAATGTTCACTAGGATGTAGGGCTGTGCCACTGGGTACACAAACCAACAGAAATGTTAACACATGACTGGAGCAGTCTCCAATGTTCACTAGGATGTAGGGCTGTGCCACTGGGTACACAAACCAACAGAAATGTTAACACATGACTGGAGCAGTCTCCAATGTTCACTAGGATGTAGGGCTGTGCCACTGGGTACACAAACCAACAGAAATGTTAACAGATGACTGGAGCAGTCTCCAATGTTCACTAGGATGTAGGGCTGTGCCACTGGGTACACAAACCAACAGAAATGTTAACAGATGACTGGAGCAGTCTCCAATGTTCACTAGGATGTAGGGCTGTGCCACTGGGTACACAAACCAACAGAAATGTTAACAGATGACTGGAGCAGTCTCCAATGTTCACTAGGATGTAGGGCTGTGCCACTGGGTACACAAACCAACAGAAATGTTAACAGATGACTGGAGCAGTCTCCAATGTTCACTAGGATGTAGGGCTGTGCCACTGGGTACACAAACCAACAGAAATGTTAACAGATGACTGGAGCAGTCTCCAATGTTCACTAGGATGTAGGGCTGTGCCACTGGGTACACAAACCAACAGAAATGTTAACAGATGACTGGAGCAGTCTCCAATGTTCACTAGGATGTAGGGCTGTGCCACTGGGTACACAAACCAACAGAAATGTTAACAGATGACTGGAGCAGTCTCCAATGTTCACTAGGATGTAGGGCTGTGCCACTGGGTACACAAACCAACAGAAATGTTAACAGATGACTGGAGCAGTCTCCAATGTTCACTAGGATGTAGGGCTGTGCCACTGGGTACACAAACCAACAGAAATGTTAACACATGACTGGAGCAGTCTCCAATGTTCACTAGGATGTAGGGCTGTGCCACTGGGTACACAAACCAACAGAAATGTTAACAGATGACTGGAGCAGTCTCCAATGTTCACTAGGATGTAGGGCTGTGCCACTGGGCACACAAACCAACAGCACAGAAATGTTAACAGATGACTGGAGCAGTCTCCAATGTTCACTAGGATGTAGGGCTGTGCCACTGGGTACACAAACCAACAGCACAGAAATGTTAACAGATGACTGGAGCAGTCTCCAATGTTCACTAGGATGTAGGGCTGTGCCACTGGGTACACAAACCAACAGCACAGAAATGTTAACAGATGACTGGAGCAGTCTCCAATGTTCACTAGGATGTAGGGCTGTGCCACTGGGTACACAAACCAACAGAAATGTTAACAGATGACTGGAGCAGTCTCCAATGTTCACTAGGATGTAGGGCTGTGCCACTGGGTACACAAACCAACAGAAATGTTAACAGATGACTGGAGCAGTCTCCAATGTTCACTAGGATGTAGGGCTGTGCCACTGGGTACACAAACCAACAGAAATGTTAACAGATGACTGGAGCAGTCTCCAATGTTCACTAGGATGTAGGGCTGTGCCACTGGGTACACAAACCAACAGAAATGTTAACAGATGACTGGAGCAGTCTCCAATGTTCACTAGGATGTAGGGCTGTGCCACTGGGTACACAAACCAACAGAAATGTTAACAGATGACTGGAGCAGTCTCCAATGTTCACTAGGATGTAGGGCTGTGCCACTGGGTACACAAACCAACAGAAATGTTAACAGATGACTGGAGCAGTCTCCAATGTTCACTAGGATGTAGGGCTGTGCCATGGACACACAAACCAACAGCACAGAAATGTTAAGGGGCTGTTTCAGAATACTTTTTGTTCCTTTAGGAGAATTTCCTTTCCTTATTTGGCGCTGAGGCAGAAGCATAACACGACTGAAAGGCTGAAATTAGACTAGAGACAGACAAAATATCATACAAGAAAGCTGGATTTGGGGCGTCATTCGTATCAACCGAACACTTCAGATACCACAGCTGAAAGATATTTCAAATAACCAGCAACAATTGATGAGGCACAATTAAACTGTTTGCCAATGCCAAAATGTTCAAATTCATGAGGTGTAAAGAAACAAGAGACAGTATCTGGTTCCCAGGACGTATTAACATTTCCTCTATCTTTGCAACTTTATAGGATTTATCTGAAGGATTGGTCTGAAACTGCTGAGTCTGGGAAAAGCTCTCCACCCTAGTTAATGTCTCTTTGACCATTTAGACTGGATAAATTGCGTAAGTCTGAAACAGACACCTGTCATGTCAACGTCAATGATTAATGCCGATACAATCGGAGATGAAAATAGTTCAATAACTCACAAATCAAGCACTAATTCCGCCAGGCACAAAACACCTAAATTTTCTGGATCCATCTTTCAATCTTCAAATTTGACAATGTATCTCTTCATATGATGAACGCATCAGACATACTTTCAACAAACAAATGATAACATACAATTTCACAGGTAAGAACCCCAAGCTGAAAAAGAAGAAGAAATAAACATGAAATATAACAACCCAGAAAGACAGGCTGTCTGTAATGAAACAATGACATAAACACCCTACGCTTGCTATATACTGCATAACAATGAAATAAACACCCTACACTTGCTATATACTGCATAACAATGAAATAAACACCCTACACTTGCTATATACTGCATAACAATGAAATAAACACCCTACACTTGCTATATACTGCATAACAATGAAATAAACACCCTACGCTTGATATATACTGCATAACAATGAAATAAACACCCTACGCTTGCTATATACTGCATAACAATGAAATAAACACCCTACGCTTGATATATACTGCATAACAATGAAATAAACACCCTACACTTGCCATATACTGCATAACAATGAAATAAACACCCTACGCTTGATATATACTGCATAACAATGAAATAAACACCCTACGCTTGCTATATACTGCATAACAATGAAATAAACACCCTACGCTTGATATATACTGCATAACAATGAAATAAACACCCTACACTTGCCATATACTGCATAACAATGAAATACACACCCTACACTTGCTATTCACTGCATAACAATGAAATAAACACCCTACGCTTGCTATATACTGCATAACAATGAAATAAACACCCTACGCTTGCTATATACTGCATAACAATGAAATAAACACCCTACGCTTGCTATATACTGCATAACAATGAAATAAACACCCTACGCTTGCTATATACTGCATAACAATGAAATAAACACCCTACGCTTGCTATATACTGCATAACAATGAAATAAACACCCTACGCTTGCTATATACTGCATAACAATGAAATAAACACCCTACGCTTGATATATACTGCATAACAATGAAATAAACACCCTACGCTTGATATATACTGCATAACAATGAAATAAACACCCTACACTTGCTATATACTGCATAACAATGAAATAAACACCCTACGCTTGATATATACTGCATAACAATGAAATAAACACCCTACGCTTGCTATATACTGCATAACAATGAAATAAACACCCTACGCTTGCTATATACTGCATAACAATGAAATAAACACCCTACGCTTGATATATACTGCATAACAATGAAATAAACACCCTACACTTGATATATACTGCATAACAATGAAATAAACACCCTACACTTGCCATATACTGCATAACAATGAAATAAACACCCTACGCTTGCTATATACTGCATAACAATGAAATAAACACCCTACGCTTGCTATATACTGCATAACAATGAAATAAACACCCTACACTTGCCATATACTGCATAACAATGAAATAAACACCCTACACTTGCTATATACTGCATAACAATGAAATAAACACCCTACGCTTGCTATATACTGCATAACAATGAAATAAACACCCTACGCTTGCTATATACTGCATAACAATGAAATAAACACCCTACACTTGATATATACTGCATAACAATGAAATAAACACCCTACGCTTGCTATATACTGCATAACAATGAAATAAACACCCTACGCTTGATATATACTGCATAACAATGAAATAAACACCCTACGCTTGCTATATACTGCATAACAATGAAATAAACACCCTACGCTTGATATATACTGCATAACAATGAAATAAACACCCTACACTTGCTATATACTGCATAACAATGAAATAAACACCCTACGCTTGCTATATACTGCATAACAATGAAATAAACACCCTACGCTTGCTATATACTGCATAACAATGAAATAAACACCCTACGCTTGCTATATACTGCATAACAATGAAATAAACACCCTACGCTTGCTATATACTGCATAACAATGAAATAAACACCCTACGCTTGCTATATACTGCATAACAATGAAATAAACACCCTACACTTGCTATATACTGCATAACAATGAAATAAACACCCTACGCTTGATATATACTGCATAACAATGAAATAAACACCCTACACTTGATATATACTGCATAACAATGAAATAAACACCCTACGCTTGCTATATACTGCATAACAATGAAATAAACACCCTACACTTGATATATACTGCATAACAATGAAATAAACACCCTACGCTTGATATATACTGCATAACAATGAAATAAACACCCTACACTTGCTATATACTGCATAACAATGAAATAAACACCCTACGCTTGATATATACTGCATAACAATGAAATAAACGCCCTACGCTCGCTATTTACCGCATAACAATGAAATAAACGCCCTACGCTTGATATTTACCGCATAACAATGAAATAAACACCCTACGCTCGCTATTTACCGCATAACAATGAAATAAACGCCCTACGCTCGCTATTTACCACATAACAATGAAATAAACACCCTACGCCTGGAGAAAAAGAGGGGGGGGGGAGAGAAAGAGTGAAAGAGAGGGGGAAAGAGAGGAGAGAGGGGGGGAGAGGGAAAGAGTAAAAGAGAGAGGGAAAGAGAGAGAGGGGGGAGAGGGAAAGAGTAAAAGAGGGGAAAGAGAGGAGAGGGGGGAAGAGAAAGAGTAAAAGAGAGGGGAAAGAGAGAGAGGGGGGGAGAGAGGAAAGAGTAAAAGAGAGAGGGGAAAGAGAGGAGAGAGGGGGGGAGAGGGAAAGAGTAAAAGAGAGAGGGAAAGAGAGGAGGGAGAGAAAGAATAAAAGAGAGGGGAAAGAGAGGAGAGAGGGGGGGAGAGAAAGAGTAAAAGAGAGAGGGGAAAGAGAAGAGAGAGAGAAAGAGTAAAAGAGAGAGAGGAAAGAGAAGAAAGAGAGAAAGAGAGAAGGAAAGAGAGGAGAGAGGGGGGGAGAGAGAAGAGTAAAAGAGAGGGGGAGAGAGAGAGAGGGGGGAGAGAAAGAGTAAGAGAGAGGGGAAAGAGAGGAGGGAGGGGGGAGAGAAAGAGTAAAAGAGAGAAGGAAAGAGAGGAGAGAGGGGGGAGAGAAAGAGTAAAAGAGAGGGGGGAGAGAGAGGGGGGGAGAGAAAGAGTAAAAGAGAGAGGGGAAAGAGAGGAGGGAGGGGGGAGAGAAAGAGTAAGAGAGGGAAAGAGAGGAGAGAAAGAGTAAAAGAGAGGGGAAAGAGAGAGGGGGGGGGAAGAGAAACAGTAAAAGAGAGAGGGGAAAGAGAGAGAGGGGGAGAGAAGAAAGAGTAAGAGAGGGAGAAGAGAGAGGAGAGAGAGGAAGAGTAAAAGAGAGAGAGAGAGAGAGAGAGAGAGAGGGGGAGAGAGAAAGAGTAAAAGAGAGAGAGAAGAGAGAGAGAGGGGGGGAGAGAAAGAGTAAAAGAGAGAGAGAGAGGAGAGGGGGGGAGAGAGAGTAAGAGAGAGAGGAGAGAGAGGAGAGGGGGGAGAGAAAGAGTAAAAGAGAGAGAGGAGAAAGAGAGGAGAGAAAGAGAGAGAAAGAGTAAAAGAGAGAGAGGGAGAGAGAGGGGGGAGAGAGAGAAAGAGTAAAAGAGAGAGAGGGAAAGAGAGGAGAGGGGGGGGGAGAGAAAGAGTAAAAGAGAGAGGGGAAAGAGAGGAGAGGGGGGGAGAGAAAGAGTAAAAGAGAGAGAGGAAAGAGAGGAGAGGGGGGGTGAGAAAGAGTAAAAGAGAGAGGAAAGAGAGAGAGAGGGGGGGAGAGAAAGAGTAAAAGAGAGGGGGAGAGGAGAGAGGGGGGGAGAGAAAGAGTAAAAGAGAGGGGAAAGAGAGGAGAGGGGGAGAGAAAGAGTAAGAGAGAGGAGAGGGAGAGGAGGGAGAGAGTAAAAGAGAGAGGGGAGGGAGAGGGGAGAGAGAAAGAGTAAAAGAGAGAGAGGGAAAGAGAGGAGAGGGGGGGAGAGAAAGAGTAAAAGAGAGAGAGAAAGAGAGGAGAGGGGGGAGAGAAAGAGTAAAAGAGAGAGAGGGGAGAGGAGAGAGAGAGAGAAGAGAGAAAGAGAGAGAGGGGAAAGAGAGGAAGAGAGGGGGAAAGAGAGAAGAGGGGGGGAGAGAGTAAAAGAGGGGAAAGAGAGGAGAGGGGGGGAGAGAAAGAGTAAAAGAGAGAGGAGAGAGAGGGGGGAGAGAGAGAGTAAAAGAGAGAGGGGAGAGAGGAGAGAGAGGAGAGAGAGAGAAAAGAGAGAG
>CM065708.1:40519804-40579804 GCA_017654935.2 Phymorhynchus buccinoides
AAAAGAGAGAGGGGAGAGGAGAGGGGGGGGGAGAAAGAGTAGAGAGAGGGGAGAGGAGAGGGGGGAGAGAAAGAGTAAAAGAGAGAGGAAAGAGAGGAGAGGGGGGGAGAGAAAGAGTAAAAGAGAGAGAGGAAAGAGAGGAGAGGGGGGGAGAGAAAGAGTAAAGAGAGAGAGGAAAGAGAGGAGAGGGGGGGAGAGAGAGAGTAAAAGAGAGAGGGGAGAGGAGAGGGGGGGAGAGAAAGAGTAAAAGAGAGAGAGAGGGAGAGGAGAGGGGGGAGAGACAGAGTAAAAGAGAGGGGGAGAGAGGAGAGAGGAGAGAGAGAGGAGAGAGGGGGAGAGAGAAGAGTAAAAGAGAGAGAGGGGAGAGGAGAGGGGGGGAGAGAAAGAGTAAAAGAGAGAGGGAGAGAGAGAGAGGGGGGGAGAGAAAGAGAGAAAAGAGAGAGAGACGGAGAGAGAGGAGAGGGGGGAGAGAAAGAGTAAAAGAGAGAGGAAAGAGGAGAGAGAGGAGAGGGGAGAGAAAGAGTAAAGAGAGAGAGGGGAGAGAGAGAGGGGGAGAGAGAAAGAGAGAGAGAAAGAGAGAGGGAGAGGAGAGGGGGGAGAGAAAGAGTAGAAAGAGGGAGGAAAGAGAGGAGAGAGGGAGAGGACGAGAGGGAGGGAGAGAGAGAGAGGGGAGAGAGAGAGGAAAAGAGAGGAAAGAGGGAGGAGAGAGAGAAAGAGTAAAAGAGAGAGGAGAGGAGAGAGGAGAGAGAGAGTAGGAGAGGAAAGAGAGAGAGAGTGGGGAGAGAGAGAGAGAGTAGGAGAGGGAGAGCGGAGAGGGGAAAGAGAGAAAGAGAGAGAGAGAGAGGAAAGAGAGGAGAGAGGGGGGAGAGAAAGAGTAAAAGAGAGAGGGGAGAGGAGAGAGAGAGGAGAAAGAGGGAGAGAAAGAGAGAGAGGGAGGAGAGAGAGAGAGTAGAGAGGGGGAGGAGAGAGGGGGGAGAGAAAGAGTAAAAGAGAGGGAGAGAGAGGGGGGGAGAGAAAGAGTAAAAGAGAGAGGAAAGAGAGAGAGGGAGAGAAAGAGTAAAAGAGAGGGGAGAAGAGAGGAGGGGGGGGAGAGAAAGAGTAAAAGAGAGAGAGGAGAGGAGAGAGGGAGAGAAAGAGTAAAAGAGAGAGAGATGGAGAGGAGAGAGAGGGGGGAGAGAAAGAGTAAAAGAGAGAGGGGAGAGGAGAGGGGGGGAGAGAAAGAGTAAGAGAGAGAGAGAGGGAGAGGAGAGGGGGGGAGAGAGAGAGTAAAAGAGAGAGAGGAAAGAGAGGAGAAGAGGGGAGAGAGAGAGAGAGAGAGGAGAGAGAGAGAGAGAGAGAGAGAGAGAGAGAGGAAAAGAGAGAGAGGGAGAGTGAGAGAGAAAGAGAGAGAGAGAGGGGAGAGGAAGAGAGAGAGAAAAGAGAGAGAGAGAGAGAGAGGAGAGGGAAAGAGAGAAAGAGTAAAAGAGAGGAGAGGGAGAGAGAGGGGGGGAGAAAGAGTAAAAGAGAGAGGAAAGAGAGGAGAGGGGGGAGAGAAAGAGTAAAAGAGAGGGGAGAGAGAGAGAGAGGGAGAGAAAGAGTAAGGAGAGAGGGGAGGAGAGGGGAGAGAGAGAGTAAAAGAGAGAGAGGAAAGAGAGGAGAGAGGGGGGGAGAGAAAGAGTAAAAGAGAGAGGAGAGAGAGAGAGAGGGGGGAGAGAAAGAGTAAAAGAGAGAGGAGGAGAGGAGAGGGGGGGAGAGAAAGAGTAAAAGAGAGAGGGGAGAGGAGAGGGGGGGAGAGAAAGAGTAAAAGAGAGAGAGGGGGGAGAGAGAGAGGGGGGAGAGAGAGAGAAAGAGAGAGAGAGGGGGGAGAGGAGAGAGGGGAGAGAGAGAGAGTAAAAGAGAGAGAGGAGAGGAGAGGAGGAGAGAGAGAGAGAAAGAGATAGAGAGAGAGGGGAGGAGAGAGGAGAGGGGAGAGAGAAAGAGTAAAAGAGAGAGGGGAGAGGAGAGAGGGGGGAGAGAAAGAGTAAAAGAGAGAGAGGGAGAGGAGAGGGGGGAGAGAAAGAGAAAAGAGAGGAGGAAAGAGAGAGGGGGGGAGAGAAAGAGTAAAAGAGAGAGGGGAGAGAGAGGGAGAGAGAGAGAGGAGAGAGAGGGGGAAGAGAGGAGAGAGAAGGAGAGAAAGAGAGAGAGGAAAGAGAGGAGAGGGGGGGAGAGAAAGAGTAAAAGAGAGAGAGGAAAGAGAGGGAGAGGGGGGGAGAGAAAGAGTAAAAGAGAGAGGAGGGAGAGGAGAGGGGGGAAGAGAAAGAGGAAGAGAGAGAAAGAGGGGGAGAAAAGAGAGAGAAAGAGGAGGAGAGAGAGAGAGAGAGAAGAGTAAAAGAGAGAGAAAGAGAGAGAGAGGGGGAGAGAGGGGGAGAGTAAGAGAGAGAGAGAGGAGAGGAGAGAGAGGAGAGAAAGAGAGAAAGAGAGAGAGGAGAGAGAGAGAGAGAGAGAGAGAGAGGAGAGAGAGGGGAGAGAGAGGGAGAGAGAAAAGAGTAAAAGAGAGAGGGGAGAGGAGAGGGGGGGAGAGAAAGAGTAAAAGAGAGAGGAAAGAGAGGAGAGGGGGGAGAGAAAGAGTAAAAGAGGAGAGGAGAGAGAGAGGGGGGAGAGAAAGAGTAAAAGAGAGAGGAAAGAGAGAGAGAGGGGGGAGAGAAAGAGTAAAAGAGAGAGGGGAGAGGAGAGGGGGGGAGAGAAAGAGTAAAAGAGAGAGGGGGGAGAGAGAGGGGGGAGAGAAAGAGTAAGAGAGAGGGGGGAGAGGAGAGGGGGGGAGAGAAAGAGTAAAAGAGAGAGAGGAGGAGAGGGAGGAGAGGGGGAGAGAGTGAGAGAGAGAGAGAGGAAAGAGAGGAGAGGGGGGAGAGAAAGAGGAAAAGAGAGAGAGGGGAGAGAGAGAGGGAGAGAGAAAGAGTAAAAGAGAGGGAGAGGAGAGAGAGGGGGGGGAGAGAAAGAGTAAAAGAGAGAGAGGAGAGGAGAGGGGGGAGAGAAAGAGTAAAAGAGAGAGGGGAGAGGAGAGGGGGAGAGAAAGAGTAAAAGAGAGAGGGAGAGAGGAGAGAAGAGGGAGAGGAGAGAGAGAGAGAAAGAGAGAGGAGAGGAGAGGGGGGAGAGAAAGAGTAAAAGAGAGAGGGGAGAGGAGAGGGGGGAGAGAAAGAGTAAAAGAGAGAGGGGAGAGGAGAGGGGGGAGAGAAAGAGTAAAAGAGAGAGGGGAGAGGAGAGGGGGGGAGAGAAAGAGTAAAAGAGAGAGGGGAGAGGAGAGGGGGGAGAGAAAGAGTAAAAGAGAGAGGGGGGAGAGAGGAGAGGGGGGGAGGGAAAGAGAGAGAGAGAGAGAGAAAAGAGAGAGAGAGGGGGGGAGAGAAAGAGTAAAAGAGAGAGGGGGAGAGAGGAGAGGGGGGAGAGAAAGAGTAAAAGAGAGAGGGGAGAGGAGAGGGGGGGAGAGAAAGAGTAAAAGAGAGAGGAAAGAGAGAGAGGGGGGGAGAGAAAGAGTAAAAGAGAGAGGGGAGAGGAGAGGGGGGGAGAGAAAGAGTAAAAAGAGGGAGGAAAGAGAGGAGAGGGGGGAGAGAAAGAGTAAAAGAGAGAGAGGGAGAGAGGAGAGGGGGGGAGAGAAAGAGTAAAAGAGAGAGGAAAGAGAGGAGAGGGGGAGAGAAAGAGTAAAAGAGAGAGGAGAGAGAGGAGAGGGGGGAGAGAAAGAGTAAAAGAGAGAGAGGAAAGAGAGGAGGGGGGGGAGAGAAAGAGAAGAGAGAGAGGAAAGAGAGAGAGGGGGGAGAGAAAGAGTAAAAGAGAGGGGGAGAGGGGAGAGAGAAAGAGAAAGAGAGAGAGGGGAGAGAGAGAGAGAGGGGGGGAGAGAAAGAGTAAAAGAGAGAGGGGAAAGAGAGGAGAGAGGGGGGGAGAGAAAGAGTAAAAGAGAGAGAGGAAAGAGAGGAGAGGGGGAGAGAAAGAGTAAAGAGAGAGAGGGGAGAGGAGAGGGGGAGAGAGAAAGAGTAAAAGAGAGAGGGGAGAGGAGGGGGGGGGAGAAAGAGTAAAAGAGAGAGGGGAAAGAGAGGAGAGGGGGGGAGAGAAAGAGTAAAAGAGAGAGGGAAAGAGGAGAGGGGGGGAGAGAAAGAGTAAAAGAGAGAGGGGAGAGGAGAGGGGGGGGAGAAAGAGTAAAAGAGAGAGGGGAGAGGAGAGGGGGGGAGAGAAAGAGAGTAGAGAAGGGGAGAGAGAGAGGGGGGGAGAGAAGAGAAAGAGAGAGGGGAGAGAGAGAGAAAGAGAAAGAGTAAAAGAGAGGGGGAGAGGAGAGGAGAGGAGAGAGGGAGAGAAAGAGTAAAGGAGAGAGAGAGGGGAGAGAGAGAGAGGGAGAAAGAGAGAAAAGAGAGAGAGAGGGGGAGAGAGAGAGAGTAAAAGAGAGAGAGGGGAGAGGAGAGGGAGAGGGAGAGGGGAGAGAGAGAGAGAGAGAGGGGAGAGAGAGAGAGAGAGAAGAGAGGAGGGGGGGGAGAGAAAGAGTAAAGAGAGAGAGAGAGAGAGAGAGAGGAGAGGGGGAGAGAAAGAGAGAAAGAGAGAGGGGAGAAGAGAGAGAGAGGGGGGGAGAGAAAGAGTAAAAGAGAGAGGAGAAAGAGTAAGAGAGGAGGGGAGGGGAGAGAGAGAGTAAAAGAGAGAGAGGAGGGAGAGAGGAGAGAGGGGGAGAGAGAAAGAGTAAAAGAGAGAGGGGAAAGAGAGGAGAGGGGGAGAGAAAGAGAGAGAGAGAGAGAGAGAGAGAGGGAGAGAGGAGTAAAAGAGAGAGAGGAAAGAGAGGAGAGGGGGAGAGAGAAAGAGTAAAAGAGAGAGGAGAGAGGAGAGGGGGGGAGAGAAAGAGTAAAAGAGAGAGGGAAAGAGAGGAGAGGGGGGGAGAGAAAGAGTAAAAGAGAGAGAGGAAAGAGAGGAGAGGGGGGGAGAGAAAGAGTAAAAGAGAGAGGAAAGAGAGGAGAGGAGGGGAGAGAGAGAAAGAGTAAAAGAGAGAGAGGGAAAGAGGAGAGGGGGGGAGAGAAAGAGTAAAAGAGAGAGGAAAGAGAGGAGAGGGGGGGAGAGAAAGAGTAAAAGAGAGAGGGGAAAGAGAGGGGGGGGAGAAAGAGTAAAGTAAGAGAGGGGAAAGAGAGGAGAGGGGGGGAGAGAAAGAGTAAAAGAGAGAGGGGAAAGAGAGGAGGGGGGAAAGAAAGAGTAAAAGAGGGGAAAGAGAGGAGGGGGGGGAGAGAAAGAGTAAAAGAGAGAGAGGAAAGAGAGGAGGAAAAGAGAAAAGAGGGGGAGAGAGAGAGGGGGGGAGAGAAAGAGAAGAGGGGAAAGAGGAGAGGAGGGGGAGAGGGAGAGAAAGAGTAAGAGAGGGGAGAGGAGAGGGGGGGAGAGAAAAGTAAAAGAGAGAGGGGAAAGAGAGGAGAGAGGGGGGGGAAGAGAAAGAGTAAAAGGGGGGGGGGGGAGAGAAAAGAGGGGGAAAGGGCGAAGAAGAGAGGGGGGTGACAGAAAGAGTAAAAGATAGGGGGAAAAGGAGAAGTAGAGAGGGAGGGGGGGGAGAGAAAGGGGGAGGGAGAAAGCATCCTAAGAAAATTATCAGCTCTTTCCTCTGAACATACTTTCTTTTGAACATATTTGTGGATTTTCTGAAATTGGCATGGAATCCAAAGAATGGCAAAGAATTTACGTTTAATATTAGTTGAAAATGATAAAAACATTGAACAATTAGCCAAAGAAAACAGTGCTTGTAAAGTGAGCTGGAGACGTATCTTCCCCAAGCTGTATTTCACAACAACAGCAGCAGGATGTTTCTCTTTCCTTTCTTTCCATCCGTCAAAGTCAAAGATACCAACGCATTACACTACATGCAGACAGACATAAACATACTATATTTTCCATCAACGGTAGCAGGACGTTTGTCTCTCCCTCATTTCCATCCGTCAAAGTCAAAGATACCAACGCATTACACTACATCAACGGTAGCAGGACGTTTGTCTCTCCCTCATTTCCATCCGTCAAAGATACCAACGCATTACACTACATCAATGGTAGCAGGACGTTTGTCTCTCCCTCATTTCCATCCGTCAAAGTCAAACATACCAACGCATTACACTACATCAACGGTAGCAGGACGTTTGTCTCTCCCTCATTTCCATCCGTCAAAGTCAAACATACCAACGCATTACACTACATCAACGGTAGCAGGACGTTTGTCTCTCCCTCATTTCCATCCGTCAAAGTCAAACATACCAACGCATTACACTACATCAACGGTAGCAGGACGTTTGTCTCTCCCTCATTTCCATCCGTCAAAGTCAAAGATACCAACGCATTACACTACATCAACGGTAGCAGGACGTTTGTCTCTCCCTCATTTCCATCCGTCAAAGTCAAACATACCAACGCATTACACTACATCAACGGTAGCAGGACGTTTGTCTCTCCCTCACTTCCATCCGTCAAAGTCAAACATACCAACGCATTACACTACATCAACGGTAGCAGGACGTTTGTCTCTCCCTTATTTCCATCCGTCAAAGTCAAACATACCAACGCATTACACTACATCAACGGTAGCAGGACGTTTGTCTCTCCCTCACTTCCATCCGTCAAAGTCAAACATACCAACGCATTACACTACATCAACGGTAGCAGGACGTTTGTCTCTCCCTCACTTCCATCCGTCAAAGTCAAACATACCAACGCATTACACTACATCAACGGTAGCAGGACGTTTGTCTCTCCCTCACTTCCATCCGTCAAAGTCAAACATACCAACGCATTACACTACATCAACGGTAGCAGGACGTTTGTCTCTCCCTCACTTCCATCCGTCAAAGTCAAACATACCAACGCATTACACTACATCAACGGTAGCAGGACGTTTGTCTCTCCCTCACTTCCATCCGTCAAAGTCAAACATACCAACGCATTACACTACATCAACGGTAGCAGGACGTTTGTCTCTCCCTCACTTCCATCCGTCAAAGTCAAACATACCAACGCATTACACTACATCAACGGTAGCAGGACGTTTGTCTCTCCCTCATTTCCATCCGTCAAAGTCAAACATACCAACGCATTACACTACATCAACGGTAGCAGGACGTTTGTCTCTCCCTTATTTCCATCCGTCAAAGTCAAACATACCAACGCATTACACTACATCAACGGTAGCAGGACGTTTGTCTCTCCCTCACTTCCATCCGTCAAAGTCAAACATACCAACGCATTACACTACATCAACGGTAGCAGGACGTTTGTCTCTCCCTCACTTCCATCCGTCAAAGTCAAACATACCAACGCATTACACTACATCAACGGTAGCAGGACGTTTGTCTCTCCCTCACTTCCATCCGTCAAAGTCAAACATACCAACGCATTACACTACATCAACGGTAGCAGGACGTTTGTCTCTCCCTCACTTCCATCCGTCAAAGTCAAACATACCAACGCATTACACTAAATGCAGACAGATATAAACCAGCTTTTTAACCTTTGCACCCCAAAATCACAAAAGCAGTTGAACACAAAGTACTTTTCTCTACGGCAGCTCTTTTCCATCCAACCCTCGTTTAGCCTCTCTCTGTCCTTGTACCTCCTGATCCATCCAACCCTCGTTTAGCCTCTCTCTGTCCTTGTACCTCCTGATCCATCCAACCCTTGTTTAGCCTCTCTCTGTCCTTGTACCTCCTGATCCATCCAACCCTCGTTTAGCCTCTCTCTGTCCTTGTACCTCCTGATCCATCCAACCCTTGTTTAGCCTCTCTCTGTCCTTGTACCTCCTGATCCATCCAACCCTTGTTTAGCCTCTCTCTGTCCTTGTACCTCCTGATCCATCCAACCCTCGTTTAGCCTCTCTCTGTCCTTGTACCTCCTGATCCATCCAACCCTTGTTTAGCCTCTCTCTGTCCTTGTACCTCCTGATCCATCCAACCCTTGTTTAGACTCTCTCTGTCCTTGTACCTCCTGATCCATCCAACCCTTGTTTAGCCTCTCTCTGTCCTTGTACCTCCTGATCCATCCAACCCTTGTTTAGCCTCTCTCTGTCCTTGTACCTCCTGATCCATCCAACACTGCACTCATTTTAAAACAACCAAAATAAACAGATGCAAAACTAAGAAAGCCAACACAAATGCACACACGCTCCCTCCCCCAGTCTCAATACACACTACGAATACTAAAGATAGCAAAGAATGCATATGCAATAGGAAGAAGCCATTTCCTTCCTATCTCTAAACACTAAAACCAAAAAGGTCTCCTATATCTAACGTGTATCATGGTGTTTGCAATAGGAAAAGGATTGAAGCCATCTCCTTCCTATCTCTAAACCCTAAAGGTCTCCTATACCTAACATGTATCATGGTGTTTGCAATAGGAAAGGGATTGAAGCCATCTCCTTCCTATCTCTACACACTGAAACCCTAAAGGTCTCCTAACATGTATCATGGTGTTTGCAATAGGAAAGGGATTGAAGCCATCTCCTTCCTATCTCTACACACTGAAACCCTAAAGGTCTCCTAACATGTATCATGGTGTTTGCAATAGGAAAGGGATTGAAGCCATCTCCTTCCTATCTCTACACACTGAAACCCTAAAGGTCTCCTAACGTGTATCATGGTGTTTGCAATAGGAAAGGGATTGAAGCCATCTCCTTCCTATCTCTACACACTGAAACCCTAAAGGTCTCCTAACATGTATCATGGTGTTTGCAATAGGAAAGGGATTGAAGCCATCTCCTTCCTATCTCTAAACACTGAAACCCTAAAGGTCTCCTAACATGTATCATGGTGTTTGCAATAGGAAAGGGATTGAAGCCATCTCCTTCCTATCTCTAAACACTGAAACCCTAAAGGTCTCCTAACATGTATCATGGTGTTTGCAATAGGAAAGGGATTGAAGCCATCTCCTTCCTATCTCTACACACTGAAACCCTAAAGGTCTCCTAACATGTATCATGGTGTTTGCAATAGGAAAGGGATTGAAGCCATCTCCTTCCTATCTCTAAACACTGAAACCCTAAAGGTCTCCTAACATGTATCATGGTGTTTGCAATAGGAAAGGGATTGAAGCCATCTCCTTCCTATCTCTACACACTGAAACCCTAAAGGTCTCCTAACATGTATCATGGTGTTTGCAATAGGAAAGGGATTGAAGCCATCTCCTTCCTATCTCTACACACTGAAACCCTAAAGGTCTCCTATACCTAACATGTATCATGGTGTTTGCAATAGGAAAGGGATTGAAGCCATCTCCTTCCTATCTCTACACACTGAAACCCTAAAGGTCTCCTATACCTAACGTGTATCGTGGTGTTTGTGTGTGGCAGAACAGGGACAATATTTAACCATTCAATTTTAACACCCAACCCTTCAAACTCTGAAGCCTGGCACGTGGAAAGCCTTTTCATCATCGAAGAAGCCAAGGGATGAAACGCACACCCAGTCCAAACTCCACAAAACAAAAGGGAAATAGAAAATATGAAATGTAAAGCCCATGCTCACTGACAAATAACGTCCACAAACTCTTCAGGCCATGGCACTGTCAGCTGTTTGATAATAGGGTGACACTGACATCAAATGCTGGGGGTTAATCTGATCCAACAACAATACAAATGGAAAAGACATTGCTGGAAAATGGACTTCAACGTCACATAAACAATGGTTTTCACACTTTCAGATAGCGCCATATGTGCACAGTAACACACGCACACACAAAACGAACAAACAAAAAAAGACAAACAAAAGGAACATCAAGACAAGAACATAACATCCTGTGTAATGCAGTCAACCAAATCAATTCTCCGTCTAAGGTATTACTAACAAGGACTTCTAGAAACGTGGAAGGAAGATTTAGGGGTTTTTTAAAAGAAAGAAAGAAAAAGAGAGAAGAGGATGGACAAATGAACAAAGGAAAGAGCTCACATGAGAGAAGAGGATGGACAAATGAACAAAGGAAAGAGCTCACATGAGAGAAGAGGGGACAAGGGATTTCATGAAAGAATCATACTTTGCTTACTATTCCGGGGGGGATTCTAACCCAAACAAATCTGATGCGATTCTTCATCTTGCCCTCTTTACAAATGTGTGTACATTTCAAAGACGGGAAACAAGTCATCAGAAAACAAGAGAACAAGAATTACGAAGGAAAATAAAAATATGAAGTCAACAGTAGTTAATACATTCATGCTAGAATTTTGGAGCATAATCCCTCTGAAGAAGAGAAAATGGCGAGACAGAGAGGAGTGCATCCCCTGTAATACAGCAACAGAGAAAGACTCAAAGAAAAAAAGGTAAGAAAGAATATTTACAAACTATAAAAATAATTGAACTAAAAACATCACAACGCTACACATTAACACAAACAGATGAAATGGGAAAAGAGCGAAGTACAAAAAAAGCTACATTTTCGTGTTAAAAGAGACTTTTCCAAGGTGATGAGACAATGTGTTTGGAAACAAACGATAGGTTGGATGAATGCATACAAATAAGAAATAGATCACAGAGAGATACATGTATCTGTATCCACAACTACGATCGGGTAGCCACAAACATTGGTATAAAAAAACCTTTTAAACATTTCCCCTAATTGCACTTGAGGATTAAGGGGAGACCTCGGGAGGGGGGGGCAGGAGGGAAAATCAAACAAACTGGTTGGAAAATGACAGTTTTGACACTGAAAACCCAAATCAGGGAGGAGGCATCCAGCACAAAAACTGCCACGACTTTTTCACAGAATGTCTAACACACCAACACCAACATGGGTGTGGAGAGAGCAGAGGAGAGAGAGGACCTTGGCACAAAGACCTTCAGACACAATGTCTAACACACCAACATGGGTGTGGAGAGAGCAGAGAGGAGGACCTTGGAACAAAGACCTTCAGACACAATGTCTAACACACCAACACCAACACCAACACCAACACGGGTGTGGAGAGAGCAGAGAGGAGAGAGTCCTAGGACCTTGGCACAAAGACCTTCAGACACAATGTCTAACACACCAACACCAACATGGGTGTGGAGAGAGCAGAGAGGAGAGAGAGGACCTTGGCACAAAGACCTTCAGACACAATGTCTAACACACCAACATGGGTGTGGAGAGAGCAGAGAGAGAGGACCTTGGCACAAAGACCTTCAGACACAATGTCTAACACACCCACACCAACACCAACACGGGTGTGGAGTGAGCAGAGAGGAGAGAGAGGACCTTGGAACAAAGACCTTCAGACACAATGTCTAACACACCAACACCAATATGGGTGTGGAGAGAGTAGAGAGGAGAGAGAGGACCTTGGAACAAAGACCTTCAGACACAATGTCTAACACACCAACACCAACATGGGTGTGGAGAGAGCAGAGAGGACCTTGGAACAAAGACCTTCAGACACAATGTCTAACACACCAACACCAACACCAACATGGGTGTGGAGAGAGAGAGAGGACCTTGGAACAAAGACCTTCAGACACAATGTCTAACACACCAACACGGGTGTGGAGAGAGAGAGAGAGGAGAGAGAGGACCTTGGAACAAAGACCTTCAGACACAATGTCTAACACACCAACACCAACATGGGTGTGGAGAGAGTAGAGAGGAGAGAGAGCACCTTGGAACAAAGACCTTCAGACACAATGTCTAACACACCAACACCAACATGGGTGTGGAGAGAGAGAGAGGACCTTGGAACAAAGACCTTCAGACACAATGTCTAACACACCAACACCAACATGGGTGTGGAGAGAGTAGAGAGGAGAGAGAGCACCTTGGAACAAAGACCTTCAGACACAATGTCTAACACACCAACACCAACACGGGTGTGGAGAGAGTAGAGAGGAGAGAGAGCACCTTGGAACAAAGACCTTCAGACACAATGTCTAACACACCAACACCAACACGGGTGTGGAGAGGGGAGAGAGAGGACCTTGGAACAAAGACCTTCAGACACAATGTCTAACACACCAACACCAACATGGGTGTGGAGAGTAGAGAGGAGAGACAGGACCTTGGCACAAAGACCTTCAGACACAATGTCTAACACACCAACACCAACATAGGTGTGGAGAGAGTAGAGAGGAGGGAGAGGACCTTGGAACAAAGACCTTCAGACACAATGTCTAACACACCAACATAAACACAAACAACAGTTTGGGGATGGAGAGAGTAGAGGAGAGAGAGGACCTTGGAACACAGACCTTCAGACACAATGTCTAACACACCAACACCAACATGGGTGTGGAGAGAGTAGAGAGGAGAGAGAGGACCTTGGAACAAAGACCTTCAGACACAATGTCTAACACACCAACACCAACATGGGTGTGGAGAGAGTAGAGAGGAGAGAGAGGACCTTGGAACACAGACCTTCAGACACAATGTCTAACACACCAACATAAACACAAACACCAGTTTGGGGATGGAGAGAGTAGAGGAGAGAGAGGACCTTGGAACAAAGACCTTCAGACACAATGTCTAACACACCAACACCAACATGGGTGTGGAGAGAGCAGAGAGGACCTTGGAACAAAGACCTTCAGACACAATGTCTAACACACCAACACCAACATGGGTGTGGAGAGAGTAGAGAGGAGGGAGAGGACCTTGGAACAAAGACCTTCAGACACAATGTCTAACACACCAACATAAACACAAACACCAGTTTGGGGATGGAGAGAGTAGAGGAGAGAGAGGACCTTGGGGGGAAAACTGAGAAAAAAAGACAATGTCTGAAGGGTAGGAAAGGTTCAGGGGAGGGGTGGGGGTTGATAACCAAAAGAAGCGCGCTCACTAAAGTCTAAAGCCAAGCCATTGATATTAGACCACTGAAAAGGCAGGGAGTGAATATATGTAGTATGGTGGGGGGAGGACTGCGCCAAAGGGAGTTGGGTCCCTTTTCCCGTCTATGCTATTATTGCGGGGTGAGTACCAGTGCCAAAAGTGCTCTACGGTCTACTATTTGCCTGAAAACATGTGCATTGTGAAAATGCGCGTGTATTGTGACAATGCGTGTGTATTGTGACAATGCGCGTGCGTTGTGACCCATACACCGGTTTAAGTGCAACAGATACAGAGATGTACAAGACGATTATTCACAACATCTAGAATTGAAAAGAAGAAAAAAGTTATACATTTTGGAAAAAGAAGATTTGACACTACAGGGAAAAATAGAGAAGATATGGTCTATAACCAAAAGATGTCCATGTATCTGCCTTACCTCACATTCCTTGGAAGCAAAAAACAAAAAAAGATCATGTTGAATGACAGACTATACAGTGACAAAAACCAAAAAGATCATGTTAAATGACAGACTATACAGTGACAAAAACAAAACAGATCATGTTAAATGACAGACTATACAGTGACAAAAACAAAACAGATCATGTTAAATGACAGACTATACAGTGACAAAAACAAAACAGATCATGTTAAATGACAGACTATACAGTGATAAAAAACAAAAAAAGATCATGTTAAATGACACAGACTATAGTGATAAAAACAAAACGTTAAAATAATTCAATGATCTATCCTTGTTTCAGTAAAGCCTCTCTTCTCGTGCTCATTAATTCAATGATCTATCCTTGTTTCAGTAAAGTCTCTCTTCTCTTGCTCAATAATTCAATGATCTATCCTTGTTTCAGTAAAGTCTCTCCTCTCTTGCTCATTAATTCAATGATCTATCCTTGTTTCAGTAAAGCCTCTCTTCTCTTGCTCATTAATTCAATGATCTATCCTTGTTTCAGTAAAGCCTCTCTTCTCTTGCTCAATAATTCAATGATCTATCCTTGTTTCAGTAAAGCCTCTCTTCTCTTGCTCAATAATTCAATGATCTATCCTTGTTTCAGTAAAGCCTCTCTTCTCTTCTCTTGCTCAATAATTCAATGATCTATCCTTGTTTCAGTAAAGCCTCTCTTCTCTTGCTCAATAATTCAATGATCTATCCTTGTTTCAGTAAAGTCTCTCCTCTCTTGCTCATTTGTTTTCGTTAATTTCCATTGAGCCTCAATTTCCTTCAAATGTCATTACTGTCTGGAATTTGACTGAGCAAACCTTACCGCAAGGAAAACTCACTAGAATATCAAAATTCACTAAATTAACCATTTTCTGCTAACACTTTTCTGTGTTTACAGATTTCTAGAGTGAAATCACACTTCTAGATTTTGTTTATCAAAGCCAGATTTTCCAAAGAATTTCTTGTGCCTTTTCTACTTTTACTAAGCAAGCTTTGTCGCTGGCGTCAAGTCATATCTTTTTTCTTCTGTCATGGACTACTTTTGTCTACATTGTGTTCAGCTTTTACATTGTGTATTCAATGCATGGCATACTGGACTACTTTTGTCTACATTGTGTTCAGCTTTTACATTGTGTATTGAATGCATGGCATACTTACTGGACTACTTTTGTCTACATTGTGTTCAGCCTTTACATTGTGTATTCAATGCATGGCATACTTACTGGACTACTTTTGTCTACATTGTGTTCAGCCTTTACATTGTGTATTCAATGCATGGCATACTTACTGGACTACTTTTGTCTACATTGTGTTCAGCCTTTACATTGTGTATTCAATGCATGGCATACTTACTGGACTACTTTTGTCTACATTGTGTTCAGCCTTTACATTGTGTATTCAATGCATGGCATACTTACTGGACTACTTTTGTCTACATTTTGTTCAGCCTTTACATTGTGTATTCAATGCATGGCATACTTACTGGACTACTTTTGTCTACATTGTGTTCAGCCTTTACATTGTGTATTCAATGCATGGCATACTACTTTTGTCTACAATTTGTTCAGCTTTTACATTGGACTACTTTTGTCTACAATTTGTTCAGCTTTTACATTGTGTATTCAATGCATGGCATACTGGACTACTTTTGTCTACATTGTGTTCAGCCTTTACATTGTGTATTCAATGCATGGTGTACTGGACTACTTTTGTCTACATTTTGTTCAGCTTTTACATCGTGTATTCAATGCATGGCGTACTGGACTACTTTTGTCTACATTTTGTTCAGCTTTTACATTGTGTATTCAATGCATGGCATACTTACTGGACTACTTTTGTCTACATTTTGTTCAGCTTTTACATCGTGTATTCAATGCATGGCGTACTGGACTACTTTTGTCTACATTTGTTCAGCCTTTACATTGTGTATTCTGCATGGCGTACTACTACTTTTGTCTACAATTTGTTCAGCCTTTACATTGTGTATTCAATGCATGGCATACTTACTGGACTACTTTTGTCTACAATTTGTTCAGCCTTTACATTGTGTATTCAATGCATGGCATACTTACTGGACTACTTTTGTCTACATTTTGTTCAGCTTTTACATTGTGTATTCAATGCATGGCATACTTACTGGACTACTTTTGTCTACAATTTGTTCAGCCTTTACATTGTGTATTGAATGCATGGCGTACTTACTGGACTACTTTTGTCTACAATTTGTTCAGCCTTTACATTGTGTATTCAATGCATGGCATACTTACTGGACTACTTTTGTCTACATTTTGTTCAGCCTTTACATTGTGTATTCAATGCATGGCATACTTACTGGACTACTTTTGTCTACAATTTGTTCAGCCTGTTCAGCCTTTACATTGTGTATTCAATGCATGGCGCATACTGGACTACTTTTGTCTACAATTTGTTCAGCCTTTACATTGTGTATTCAATGCATGGCGTACTGGACTACTTTTGTCTACAATTTGTTCAGCCTTTACATTGTGTATTGAATGCATGGCATACTTACTTCCAAAGTCATCATCAACTGAACGCAGCACAAAAGGAACAGAAAAAAGATTTAATGTCTGCATTTTTGCTAGTCCATTAAGAAGATACAACAAAATATTTTGCACACTAGGTCCTGAAAGAGAATTTCCCACATCTCAAATCAAAGCAAAATAAATCTTTCTAAGCTCACTCGTTAGAAGAAAACAGGAAAAATCCTCCATAAACTCAAAGCCCCAAACATTCTTTACCCAACAATCAATTAAACTAAAATTCAGCTAAACTGGACTACCCCCATTATTTCAGAGTTCACTGCAGCTAGCTTTGTTGTTTCCGCTCTCAGCATGCTGTGTTTGGGCTGTTTGGGCTGTGACAAAGACCCAATGGAAACTCACTCATCATAAGTGTTCATCATTAGCTGCAGTCTCACATGGGAGACAAGTATAGGGAAAACTACCCAAAAAACCCTAAATGCATGTACCCTAAATTGGTTGAAAATTAACTTGAAGAAAACATTTGAGTATTTATGATACCCCCATGTCTCCCACCCCACCCCCACCCCATTTCATTTTTCCCCCTCCCCCATTCCAATTTCAAATATATTCTTGAACTGAATCATAGTTTGCACTCTTTTCCTTTTCCTTTATAACTTCTGTGCTTTTCAGATTGAATTACTTAACACACACAAAGACATCGACACAAACAGGTTAAGACACAGACACACAATGACATTGACACAAACAGGTTAGACACAGACACACAATGACATCGACACAAACAGGTTAAGACACAGACACACAATGACATTGACACAAACAGGTTAAGACACACACACAAAGACATCGACACAAACAGGTTAAGACACAGACACACAATGACATCGACACAAACAGGTTAAGACACACACACAAAGACATCGACACAAACAGGTTAAGACACAGACACACAATGACATTGACACAAACAGGTTAAGACACACACACAAAGACATCGACACAAACAGGTTAAGACACAGACACACAATGACATCGACACAAACAGGTTAAGACACAGACACACAATGACATCGACACAAACAGGTTAAGACACACACACAATGACATTGACACAAACAGGTTAAGACACAGACACACAATGACATTGACACAAACAGGTTAAGACACAGACACACAATGACATCGACACAAACAGGTTAAGACACAGACGAAACGCGCACACTAAAGTAGAAAGCTTCCAAATCCAATCTTAGTTACTGCCGTCGATGGTTTATCATGAAATAAATGAGTCACGCTGTTAGTCCACCAAACAGCAGCTAAACACACACACACACCAACATTCAAGTTTTCAACCTGGCACATGCTTTTTGCACAAATCCAAATACATTCCACAAACAGTTGTCAGGCATTTTAAGAAACACACAGAAATATTATTTTTCAATTATTTCACAAACAAACAACAGGCAATAATTATTTTTTTAATCATGCACAATTAAAGTAAACGCACAAGATATGCTAATTTCTTTTTCTTTTTGCAATCTGTTTTGGTCAGGCAAGAGAGATAAGGGGCGGAAGATGTGCTTCAGTTTGATCTGACCAATGTGATCCCAAAACTCGCCTTCACCAGGGTGGCATACCAGTCTGTTCCAAAATGAAAGGCCAAAGGAAAAAGTCAGCCACTCTTTATTTCAAAACAACTGAAAACTCACAAATACTTTTTTTTTAAAGATATTAATTCTCACTTCTCTTTCAACCATTTCTTCATTTTTAATGTTGGCTTACCAAATGTTAACATTCCTCCTTCCCCCCTCACTCCCTGGAAAACAATAGACTGCGGATGAGGTGGTCAAACGTAGTAGAACCAGGAAGGAACAACTTCCTCTTTGGGGGAAAATTGCCCGTTGGTGTGGAATTTGGGTGCTGCGACTCGAAACACCAACTGACCCATCTCTCTTGCTGCCCAAAGCCTCAACAAAACACAGAGAAGGCAGACATGTCTTGGGACGTACCAGGGTGGGGTCCAGGCAGGGCTGCACTTTGTCCATGAAGAGGTCCCACCACATCTGCAGGAACTCCTGACAGTGGCCTGTCTCGGGGAACACCGTCACTGTGCGAGTCGCCGTGTTGTAGGGGTGATTCCACGGCTTGATGGCTCCGATGAAGTGAACAATCTTGATGCTGCTACGAAACCTGACAATGATACAAAGTTATTAACTATATAATTGTAGGAACTCCTGACAGTGGCCTGTCTCGGGGGACACCGTCACTGTGCGAGTCGCCGTGTTGTAGGGGTGATTCCACGGCTTGATGGCTCCGATGAAGTGAACAATCTTGATGCTGCTACGAAACCTGACAATGATACAAAGTTATTAACTATATAATTGTAGGAACTCCTGACAGTGGCCTGTCTCGGGGGACACCGTCACTGTGCGAGTCGCCGTGTTGTAGGGGTGATTCCACGGCTTGATGGCTCCGATGAAGTGAATAATCTTGATGCTGCTACGAAACCTGACAATGATACAAAGTTATTAACTATATAATTGTAGGAACTCCTGACAGTGGCCTGTCTCGGGGGACACCGTCACTGTGCGAGTCGCCGTGTTGTAGGGGTGATTCCACGGCTTGATGGCTCCGATGAAGTGAACAATCTTGATGCTGCTACGAAACCTGACAATGATACAAAGTTATTAACTATATAATTGTAGGAACTCCTGACAGTGGCCTGTCTCGGGGGACACCGTCACTGTGCGAGTCGCCGTGTTGTAGGGGTGATTCCACGGCTTGATGGCTCCGATGAAGTGAACAATCTTGATGCTGCTACGAAACCTGACAATGATACAAAGTTATTAACTATATAATTGTAGGAACTCCTGACAGTGGCCTGTCTCGGGGGACACCGTCACTGTGCGAGTCGCCGTGTTGTAGGGGTGATTCCACCGCTTGATGGCTAATGTAGTGAACGATCTTGATGATGCAAAATCTAGGGATCAGCACAATTCATCAGTGATTAGTCAAACAATATGTGAATGAAACAAATCAGTCAACCAATCAGTGAACAAATGAATCAATTAGTCAGTCATATCACTGAACAATTTTTATCTAGCTGCGAATCTTGAGGATGGACATAAATCAGATTATCATGTTGATCAACTGATCGATTTTTGTCAGCCAGGTTTATATGGGTGATTCCACATCTAGATCAAGTGAATGATTACATGTTTATATGGGTGATTCCACATCTAGATCAAGTGCATGATTACATGTTTATATGGGCGATTCCACATCTGAATCAAGTGCATGATTACATGTTTATATGGGTGATTCCACATCTGATTCAAGTGCATGATTACATGTTTATATGGGCGATTCCACATCTGATTCAAGTGCATGATTACATGTTTATATGGGCGATTCCACATCTGATTCAAGTGCATGATTACATGTTTATATGGGCGATTCCACATCTGATTCAAGTGCATGATTACATGTTTATATGGGCGATTCCACATCTGAATCAAGTGCATGATTACATGTTTATATGGGCGATTCCACATCTGATTCAAGTGCATGATTACATGTTTATATGGGCGATTCCACATCTGAATCAAGTGCATGATTACATGTTTATATGGGTGATTCCACATCTGATTCAAGTGCATGATTACATGTTTATATGGGCGATTCCACATCTGATTCAAGTGCATGATTACATGTTTATATGGGTGATTCCACATCTGATTCAAGTGCATGATTACATGTTTATATGGGCGATTCCACATCTGATTCAAGTGCATGATTACATGTTTATATGGGCGATTCCACATCTGATTCAAGTGCATGATTACATGTTTATATGGGCGATTCCACATCTGAATCAAGTGCATGATTACATGTTTATATGGGTGATTCCACATCTGATTCAAGTGCATGATTACATGTTTATATGGGCGATTCCACATCTGAATCAAGTGCATGATTACATGTTTATATGGGCGATTCCACATCTGAATCAAGTGCATGATTACATGTTTATATGGGTGATTCCACATCTGAATCAAAAGCATGAACATCAATGAATGAACACGAGCTAATCAATCCATCCATCAATCAGGCATGGGAATTGTCAGAGACAAAAAACTCTGAAAATATTGATGCTGACACGACACAGGAAGAAAAGTTTATATTCAACAATTTTGATGCTGATGTGAAATCTGATGATGAAATCAATGGATCATTCAATCAATCAATCAATCAATCAATCAATCAATTGTGTGCCAAGTTTTACTGTTGGTTACACAGTTTCGTCATCCCAGACCTGTTTACCCCTATTTTGCAAAGTTGTAATTTCTGAGAAAAAAACATGTAATTTTGAGAGAAAAAAACTAATCCAACGCGTGACCAATGAACGTCGATATCGTACTGACCTGAGTGTGCAATACTAATGTCCGTCGAGCAGTAGACACAGAACACATGCTCATCACCTAGTGCTGAGCGACGTATTCCTGGAATGCTTAGGTCACTTTCCCGGAATTTCTGTGACACCTAACTGGTCTTAAGTGACTTTTGATGTCTTTTCTTTTGATTTTTTCGACCAGAAGATACAGAAGCTTTTTCGTCGATAAATTGCCACAAAAGTGGCCCTTTCGACTATTACACAGAAACAGAAAGAAGCTTCGGAATGCACTCGCTTGGACGCCATTTTGAAACAGAAAAGGAAATGGCGCGAAATGACTTTCCACCGCATCATTTCAAAAGCTTCGCTTACTGACGCAACTGTAGTGGGTTTTTTAATATTTAGGATTTTGTGTTCCCATTTTTTTTTTCCATAGCCATAATTACCGTAATTTGACTTTTTCTCCGTAAAAATTACGGCAAAATCGGGATGGCAAACAGGTCTGTCATTCCAAAGAAGTGTATGCTTGTTCATGGTTTTGACAGACCAACATATTATACAATGGACCATTCAATCAATTAATCAATCAATCAATCAGTCAATTGTGTGCCAAGTTTTACTGTTGGTTCACAGCTTGGTCATCCCAAAGAAGTGTATGCTTGTTCATGGTTTCGACAGTCCAACATATACAATGGATCAATCAATCAATCAATCAGTCAATTGTGTGCCAAGTTTTACTGTTGGTTCACAGCTTGGTCATCCCAAAGAAGTGTATGCTTGTTCATGGTTTTGACAGACCAATATATTATACAATGGATCAATCAATCAATGAATCAATGAATCAATCAATCAATTATGTGGCCAAGTTTTACTGTTGGTTCACAGCTTGGTCATCCCAAAGATGTGTATGCTTGTTCATGGTTTTGACAGTCCAACATATTATGCAAATATTGTTTAGGCAAGAAATTCTAGTTTACTGATGAAATGCACAACCCTGGTCCTGCCATGACATTGGCCAAAACATGACATCATCCGTCATGTCAGAGCTATCAGTGGGTGCCCATACATGCAAGCCATACACAATAATGACAGTGAATATGTGTAGGAAATATGGGGGAGGGGGTGTACTCACTGTGTGAACGCTGGCAAATAGCTGTAAAATGCCTGAGACAGCACATTGTAGATGTCATATATAGCATCTAAATCCTATTGACTCACTGTGTGAACGCTGGCAAATAGCTGTAAAATGCCTGAGACAGCACATTGTAGATGTAATATATAGCATCTAAATCCTATTGACTCACTGTGTGAACGCTGGCAAATAGCTGTAAAATGCCTGAGACAGCACATTGTATGTGAAGGGTAGATGTCATATATAGCATCTAAATCCTATTGACTCACTGTGTGAAGGCTGGCAAATAGCTGTAAAATGCCTGAGACAGCACATTGTATGTGAAGGGTAGATGTCATATATAGCATGTAAATCCTATTGTTTCACTGACAAATACCTGTAAAATGCCTGAGACAGCACATTGTAGATGTAATATATAGCATCTAAATCCTATTGACTCACTGACAAATCATATAATAAAAAGCCAAGTGTCCGTGTGTGTGTCTGTCTGTCTGTCTGAAACACAAAACAGGCCTTATAACTCCCCCGTTCTCCCCCGTTTTTTGACCGAATCGCTTCGAATTTGCTATGAGCCCTAACGGGGCGATGGCAACGGCAACCGAGGCAGCTGTGTCATTTGCGCGGTTTGGCAAATGCGCGAAACGCGTATCCACTGGCCTCTCGGCGCCCGTATCTACGGTATTTCTGGACCGATTGCCTTCAAATTTGGCAGGTAGATGACCGGGGACTGTGACTATCGATGTGCGAAACTGGACGCGAATCGATGCAGAAACGCGCGCGATATACGCCGCTTCACCTTTTCACAAATAACTCCGCCGTTTTTTAACCGAATCGCTTCAAATTTGCTGTCAGGATTGCTGTGGTAGGGTTGCCTGGCAGCAAATTTGAAGAGCAGCGCCAACGGGAAACAGGGCCTTATGACTCCGCCGTTTCTTAACCGAATCGCTTCAAATTTGCTGTACTCAGCGTTACCAGTACTTGGCGTTACCGTTACTAGGGAGAGAGCATCACTCTCAGAGCAGCGCCAACGGGAAACAGGGCCTTATAATAGCTGTAAAATGCCTGAGACAGCACACTGTAGATGAAGGGTAGATGTCATATATAGCATCTAAATCCTATTGATTCACTGGCAAATAGCTGTAAAATGCCTGAGACAGCACATTGTAGATGTAATATATAGCATCTAAATCCTATTGACTCACTGTGTGCAGGCTGGCAAATAGCTGTAAAATGCCTGAGACAGCACATTGTAGATGTAATATATAGCATCTAAATCCTATTGACTCACTGTGTGCAGGCTGGCAAATAGCTGTAAAATGCCTGAGACAGCACATTGTATGTGAAGGGTAGATGTCATATATAGCATCTAAATCCTATTGACTCACTGTGTGCAGGCTGGCAAATAGCTGTAAAATGCCTGAGACAGCACATTGTATGTGAAGGGTAGATGTCATATATAGCATCTAAATCCTATTGACTCACTGTGTGAAGGCTGGCAAATAGCTGTAAAATGCCTGAGACACCACATTGTAGATGTCATATATAGCATCTAAATCCTATTGACTCACTGTGTGAAGGCTGGCAAATAGCTGTAAAATGCCTGAGACACCACATTGTAGATGAAGGGTAGATGCTTGGCGATGTCCTGTGTGGCCCATGTGTTGAAGTAACTGTTGAGCAAACCCTGGTCTCCACCTGTGAATATTATGACAATTAAATATGTTTGCATAGATGAAACTACTGATCAGGGCCGGATCTAAGCACCACCACCCCTCGGCTGTCAACGCTCTTAAGTTCTGTTCTGAGCTCACAGGAGATGCCAGAAAACAGTTTTAAAATGTTGAAAACTCGTTTTCGGTCGGGGGGCTTTCCGAGGGACCCCGGCCTAAAAAAAGTTTCAAGCACCCCCCCCCTTCAAAAGTCTGTGATCCGGTCCTGCTGATGCGAGTACTGGTTAAAAAAAACGGTTTGAAAAGACCGGTTCGGAGAGAAAAAAAAAGGTTTAAAACCGGTTCAAAATTTTGAACCGTTTCTCAACTCTAGTTATATGGTGTAACATCAATGGCTTAACTTTGCAAATTGTTCTTTATATAATGGGCTATATGGTGTCACATCGATGGTTTAACTTTGCAAATTGTTCTTTATATATCGTATCCAAATCACCTTGGTTTTGGCTATATGGTGTAACATCAATGGCTTAACTTTGCAAATTGTTCTTTATATATCGCATCCAAATCACCTTGGTTTTGGCTATATGGTGTAACATCAATGGCTTAACTTTGCAAATTGTTCTTTATATATCGCATCCAAATCACCTTGGTTTTGGCTATATGGTGTAACATCGATGGTTTAACTTTGCAAATTGTTCTTTATATATCGCATCCAAATCACCTTGGTTTTGGCTATATGGTGTCACATCGATGGTTTAACTTTGCAAATTGTTCTTTATATATCGCATCCAAATCACCTTGGTTTTGGCTATATGGTGTCACATCGATGGCTTAACTTTGCAAATTGTTCTTTATATATCGCATCCAAATCACCTTGGTTTTGGCTATATGGTGTAACATCGATGGTTTAACTTTGCAAATTGTTCTTTATATATCGCATCCAAATCACCTTGGTTTTGGCTATATGGTGTCACATCAATGGTTTAACTTTGCAAATTGTTCTTTATATATCGCATCCAAATCACCTTGGTTTTGGCTATATGGTGTCACATCGATGGCTTAACTTTGCAAATTGTTCTTTATATATCGCATCCAAATCACCTTGGTTTGGGCTATATGGTGTCACATCGATGGTTTAACTTTGCAAATTGTTCTTTATATATCGCATCCAAATCACCTTGGTTTTGGCTATATGGTGTAACATCGATGGCTTAACTTTGCAAATTGTTCTTTATATATCGCATCCAAATCACCTTGGTTTTGGCTATATGGTGTCACATCGATGGTTTAACTTTGCAAATTGTTCTTTATATATCGCATCCAAATCACCTTGGTTTTGGCTATATGGTGTCACATCGATGGCTTAACTTTGCAAATTGTTCTTTATATATCGCATCCAAATCACCTTGGTTTGGGCTATATGGTGTCACATCGATGGTTTAACTTTGCAAATTGTTCTTTATATATCGCATCCAAATCACCTTGGTTTGGGCTATATGGTGTCACATCGATGGTTTAACTTTGCAAATTGTTCTTTATATATCGCATCCAAATCACCTTGGTTTGGGCTATATGGTGTCACATCGATGGTTTAACTTTGCAAATTGTTCTTTATATATCGCATCCAAATCACCTTGGTTTTGGCTATATGGTGTCACATCAATGGTTTAACTTTGCAAATTGTTCTTTATATATCGCATCCAAATCACCTTGGTTTTGGCTATATGGTGTCACATCGATGGTTTAACTTTGCAAATTGTTCTTTATATATCGCATCCAAATCACCTTGGTTTGGGCTATATGGTGTCACATCGATGGTTTAACTTTGCAAATTGTTCTTTATATATCGCATCCAAATCACCTTGGTTTGGGCTATATGGTGTCACATCGATGGTTTAACTTTGCAAATTGTTCTTTATATATATATAATATATCGTATCCAAATCACCTTGGTTTTGGCTATATGGTGTAACATCGATGGTTTAACTTTGCAAATTGTTCTTTATATATATATAATATATCGTATCCAAATCACCTTGGTTTTGGCTATATGGTGTAACATCGATGGTTTAACTTTGCAAATTGTTCTTTATATATATATAATATATCGTATCCAAATCACCTTGGTTTTGGCTATATGGTGTCACATCAATGGTTTAACTTTGCAAATTGTTCTTTATATATCGCATCCAAATCACCTTGATTTGGGCTATATGGTGTCACATCGATGGTTTAACTTTGCAAATTGTTCTTTATATATCGCATCCAAATCACCTTGGTTTGGGCTATATGGTGTCACATCGATGGTTTAACTTTGCAAATTGTTCTTTATATATCGCATCCAAATCACCTTGATTTGGGCTATATGGTGTCACATCGATGGTTTAACTTTGCAAATTGTTCTTTATATATCGTATCCAAATCACCTTGGTTTGGGCTATATGGTGTCACATCGATGGTTTAACTTTGCAAATTGTTCTTTACAGCTTTTTTTAGATGATGCGCTTTGTCTCGATCAACTGGTAAGTCCAACACATGGAAGTCAACTGGTAAGTCCAACACATGGAAGTCAACTGGTAAGTCCAACACATGGAAGTCAACTGGTAAGTCCAACACATGGAAGTCAACTGGTAAGTCAAACACATGGAAGTCAACTGGTAAGTCCAACACATGGAAGTGGACTGGTAAGTCCAACACATGGAAGAGGACCACTTTGGACAAACGATAGTTTCAGTTCCATGCGGTGAAATGAATGTACTTCCTGTGAGTCTGATGCTTCCAACAATCCCCTGCAGAAGTTGGGGGTCAAATTAAACACTGTCCAACAATCCCCTGCAGAAGTTGGGGGTCAAATTAAACACTGTCCAACAATCCCCTGCAGAAGTTGGGGTCAAATTAAATAACAATCCAACAATCCCCTGCAGAAGTTGGGGTCAAATTAAATAACAATCCAAAAATCCCCTGCAGAAGTTGGGGTCAAACTAAATAACTGTCCAACAATCCCCTGCAGAAGTTGGGGTCAAATTAAACACTGTCCAAAGTTCCCTTGAACAGCTAAGCAGGGGGTCAAATTAAATAACACTGTCCAAAGTTCCCTTGAACAGCTAAAGGGGGTCAAATTAAATAACACTGTCCAAAGTTCCCTTGAACAGCTAAGCAGGGGGTCAAATTAAATAACTGTCCAAAGTTCCCTTGAACAGCTAAAGGGGGTTAAATTAAATAACTGTCCAAAGTTCCCTTGAACAGCTAAGCAGGGGGTCAAATTAAATAACTGTCCAAAGTTCCCTTGAACAGCTAAAGGGGGTCAAATTAAATAACTGTCCAAAGTTCCCTTGAACAGCTAAGCAGGGGGTCGAATTAAATAACACTGTCCAAAGTTCCCTTGAACAGCTAAAGGGGGTCAAATTAAATAACGCTGTTCAAAGTTCCCTTGAACAGCTAAAGGGGGTCAAATTAAATAACGCTGTTCAAAGTTCCCTTGAACAGCTAAAGGGGGTCAAATTAAATAACACTGTCCAAAGTTCCCTTGAACAGCTAAAGGGGGTCAAATTAAATAACGCTGTTCAAAGTTCCCTTGAACAGCTAAAGGGGGTCAATTTAAACACTGTCCAAAGTTCCCTTGAACAGCTAAGCAGGGGGTCAAATTAAATAACGCTGTTCAAAGTTCCCTTGAACAGCTAAAGGGGGTCAATTTAAACACTGTCCAAAGTTCCCTTGAACAGCTAAGCAGGGGGTCAAATTAAATAACAGTCCAAAGTTCCCTTGAACAGCTAAAGGGGGTCAATTTAAACACTGTCCAAAGTTCCCTTGAACAGCTAAGCAGGGGGTCAAATTAAATAACAGTCCAAAGTTCCCTTGAACAGCTAAAGGGGGTCAATTTAAACACTGTCCAAAGTTCCCTTGAACAGCTAAGCAGGGGGTCAAATTAAATAACAGTCCAAAGTTCCCTTGAACAGCTAAGAAGAGTTTGGTAGGAATTTAGCAACATATGAAAAGCAAAAGAGCTGAATCGAAACAATCACACACAGAGAAAATGTCGACCTCTTTTATGTACTTTTATTTCCCAAACCAACCCTACCATCAAAAGAGCCCCAAGAAGCTGCCAAGCTGAGATGAGTTTCATCAGTTTCTGACAATGCTCAAAACACAAAAACAGAGAATTTAAATACTCATACACACAGAAATCAGCTAACTTTTCAAATAACTTTTTTTTGCACACACAAAAGTCCCCTGGAAACAGCAAAAGTTGAAACAGTCTACATTATCTACATTATTTATTAAAGATTTGATCTCTGGCAACATGAACCATACCATCAAAAGCCCCTAGAAGCAGCAGTCTACATTATCTACATTATTTATTAAAGATTTGATCTCTGGCAACATGAACCATACCATCAAAAGCCCCTAGAAGCAACAGTCTACATTATCTACATTATTAAAGATTTGATCTCTGGCAACATGAACCATACCATCTAAAGAGCCCCTAGAAGCAGCAGTCTACATTATCTACATTATTTATTAAAGATTTGATCTCTTGCAATATGAACCATACCATCAAAAGAGCCCCTAGAAGCAGCAGTCTACATTATCTACATTATTTATTAAAGATTTGATCTCTGGCAACATGAACCATACCATCAAAAGCCCCTAGAAGCAGCAGTCTACATTATCTACATTATTTATTAAAGATTTGATCTCTGGCAACATGAACCATACCATCAAAAGCCCCTAGAAGCAACAGTCTACATTATCTACATTATTAAAGATTTGATCTCTGGCAACATGAACCATACCATCTAAAGAGCCCCTAGAAGCAGCAGTCTACATTATCTACATTATTTATTAAAGATTTGATCTCTTGCAACATGAACCATACCATCTAAAGAGCCCCTAGAAGCAGCAGTCTACATTATCTACATTATTTATTAAAGATTTGATCTCTGGCAATATGAACCATACCATCAAAAGCCCCTAGAAGCAGCAGTCTACATTATCTACATTATTTATTAAAGATTTGATCTCTGGCAATATGAACCATACCATCAAAAGCCCCTAGAAGCAGCAGTCTACATTATCTACATTATTTATTAAAGATTTGATCTCTGGCAACATGAACCATACCATCAAAAGCCCCTAGAAGCAGCAGTCTACATTATCTACATTATTAAAGATTTGATCTCTGGCAATATGAACCATACCATCAAAAGCCCCTAGAAGCAGCAGTCTACATTATCTACATTATTTATTAAAGATTTGATCTCTGGCAATATGAACCATACCATCAAAAGCCCCTAGAAGCAGCAGTCTACATTATCTACATTATTTATTAAAGATTTGATCTCTGGCAATATGAACCATACCATCAAAGAGCCCCTAGAAGCAGCAGTCTACATTATCTACATTATTATTAAAGATTTGATCTCTTGCAATATGAACCATACCATCTAAAGAGCCCCTAGAAGCAGCAGTCTACATTATCTACATTATTAAAGATTTGATCTCTGGCAACATGAACCATACCATCTAAAGAGCCCCTGGAAGCAGCAGTCTACATTATCTACATTATTAAAGATTTGATCTCTGGCAACATGAACCATACCATCTAAAGAGCCCCTAGAAGCAGCAGTCTACATTATCTACATTATTAAAGATTTGATCTCTGGCAACATGAACCATACCATCAAAAGCCCCTAGAAGCAGCAGTCTACATTATCTACATTATTAAAGATTTGATCTCTGGCAACATGAACCATACCATCTAAAGAGCCCCTAGAAGCAGCAGTCTACATTATCTACATTATTAAAGATTTGATCTCTGGCAACATGAACCGTACCATCTAAAGAGCCCCTGGAAGCAGCAGTCTACATTATCTACATTATTAAAGATTTGATCTCTGGCAACATGAACCATACCATCTAAAGAGCCCCTAGAAGCAGCAGTCTACATTATCTACATTATTAAAGATTTGATCTCTGGCAACATGAACCATACCATCTAAAGAGCCCCTAGAAGCAGCAGTCTACATTATCTACATTATTAAAGATTTGATCTCTGGCAACATGAACCATACCATCTAAAGAGCCCCTGGAAGCAGCAGTCTACATTATCTACATTATTAAAGATTTGATCTCTGGCAACATGAACCATACCATCTAAAGAGCCCCTGGAAGCAGCAGTCTACATTATCTACATTATTAAAGATTTGATCTCTGGCAACATGAACCATACCATCTAAAGAGCCCCTGGAAGCAGCAGTCTACATTATCTACATTATTAAAGATTTGATCTCTGGCAACATGAACCATACCATCTAAAGAGCCCCTAGAAGCAGCAGTCTACATTATCTACATTATTAAAGATTTGATCTCTGGCAACATGAACCATACCATCTAAAGAGCCCCTAGAAGCAGCAGTCTACATTATCTACATTATTAAAGATTTGATCTCTGGCAACATGAACCATACCATCTAAAGAGCCCCTGGAAGCAGCAGTCTACATTATCTACATTATTAAAGATTTGATCTCTGGCAACATGAACCATACCATCTAAAGAGCCCCTAGAAGCAGCAGTCTACATTATCTACATTATTAAAGATTTGATCTCTGGCAACATGAACCATACCATCTAAAGAGCCCCTGGAAGCAGCAGTCTACATTATCTACATTATTAAAGATTTGATCTCTGGCAACATGAACCATACCATCTAAAGAGCCCCTAGAAGCAGCAGTCTACATTATCTACATTATTAAAGATTTGATCTCTGGCAACATGAACCATACCATCTAAAGAGCCCCTGGAAGCAGCAGTCTACATTATCTACATTATTAAAGATTTGATCTCTGGCAACATGAACCGTACCATCTAAAGAGCCCCTGGAAGCAGCAGTCTACATTATCTACATTATTAAAGATTTGATCTCTGGCAACATGAACCATACCATCTAAAGAGCCCCTGGAAGCAGCAGTCTACATTATCTACATTATTAAAGATTTGATCTCTTGCAATATGAACCATACCATCAAAAGAGCCCCTGGAAGCAGCAGTCTACATTATCTACATTATTAAAGATTTGATCTCTGGCAACATGAACCATACCATCTAAAGAGCCCCTGGAAGCAGCAGTCTACATTATCTACATTATTAAAGATTTGATCTCTGGCAACATGAACCATACCATCTAAAGAGCCCCTAGAAGCAACAGTCTACATTATCTACATTATTAAAGATTTGATCTCTGCAGACCTGTTTACCGTTATAATGAAAAACCCGGAATTTGCCACAAAAAAAACCCGGAATTTGAGAACAAAAACCAGAATTCACATGATCTGTACACGACTCGCAATAAAGCGGTTTCTTGTTCTTCTCCTTTCCGCGAACATCGGCGTCGATTTTCAATATTGTGATGATTTCTTGGCTCAATTTTGCCAGAAAAGTTTTATTAGTAAATTCAGTCACTAATTCTTAGTTAATTTTAGTATAAAACAAGCTGGAAAAAGCAAAATACCTGGAAATGTCCACGATGGGACAGAGAAAAATCACTCAGCCGCGGATCGGCGGATGCCAAGTTGCAACTCGGCGCCATCGCGATCAATTTTTACTTCATTTTCCGTTGAAAACTTCAAAATTCTCACATCATCGTATTTTCCAGTGATAATATAATCTAAATTGACTCATTTCAAGCCCTAATTACAATCTCTACCATTAAAAAACTGCCTGGAAAGCTCTTCGAATCGACAGTAAAAGTCTGGCCGCCATTTGCTCAGTCCCGAAATAGATCGACCAAAATAAAAACATTATTTCACCCCTTTAACCAATGAAAATGCAGCATTTAATGCATGTGACGTCAAGCACAACCCCTTTTCTGATGACGTAGCGTGTTAGGTACACGTTTCGGTCAACCCTTGCGTCTTTTCCTACGAATGGAAACAAATAATAGACGGTTTTTCGAAATCCCGGAATTTTCAGCGTTCACCCGGAATTTACTATTTTACCCGGAATTTTAGCAAATTTCCGGAATAATTCCGGCTAAACCGGAATGGTAAACAGGTCTGTCTCTGGCAACATGAACCGTACCATCTAAAGAGCCCCTAGAAGCAGCAGTCTACATTATCTACATTATTAAAGATTTGATCTCTGGCAACATGAACCATACCATCTAAAGAGCCCCTGGAAGCAGCAGTCTACATTATCTACATTATTAAAGATTTGATCTCTTGCAATATGAACCATACCATCTAAAGAGCCCCTGGAAGCAGCAGTCTACATTATCTACATTATTAAAGATTTGATCTCTTGCAATATGAACCATACCATCTAAAGAGCCCCTGGAAGCAGCAGTCTACATTATCTACATTATTAAAGATTTGATCTCTGGCAACATGAACCATACCATCTAAAGAGCCCCTAGAAGCAGCAGTCTACATTATCTACATTATTAAAGATTTGATCTCTGGCAACATGAACCATACCATCAAAAGAGCCCCTAGAAGCAGCAGTCTACATTATCTACATTATTAAAGATTTGATCTCTGGCAACATGAACCATACCATCAAAAGAGCCCCTGGAAGCAGCAGTCTACATTATCTACATTATTAAAGATTTGATCTCTGGCAACATGAACCATACCATCTAAAGAGCCCCTAGAAGCAGCAGTCTACATTATCTACATTATTAAAGATTTGATCTCTTGCAATATGAACCATACCATCTAAAGAGCCCCTGGAAGCAGCAGTCTACATTATCTACATTATTAAAGATTTGATCTCTGGCAACATGAACCATACCATCTAAAGAGCCCCTAGAAGCAGCAGTCTACATTATCTACATTATTAAAGATTTGATCTCTGGCAACATGAACCATACCATCTAAAGAGCCCCTAGAAGCAGCAGTCTACATTATCTACATTATTAAAGATTTGATCTCTGGCAACATGAACCATACCATCTAAAGAGCCCCTAGAAGCAGCAGTCTACATTATCTACATTATTAAAGATTTGATCTCTGGCAACATGAACCATACCATCTAAAGAGCCCCTAGAAGCAGCAGTCTACATTATCTACATTATTAAAGATTTGATCTCTGGCAACATGAACCATACCATCTAAAGAGCCCCTAGAAGCAGCAGTCTACATTATCTACATTATTAAAGATTTGATCTCTGGCAACATGAACCATACCATCTAAAGAGCCCCTAGAAGCAGCAGTCTACATTATCTACATTATTAAAGATTTGATCTCTGGCAACATGAACCATACCATCTAAAGAGCCCCTAGAAGCAGCAGTCTACATTATCTACATTATTAAAGATTTGATCTCTGGCAACATGAACCATACCATCTAAAGAGCCCCTAGAAGCAGCAGTCTACATTATCTACATTATTAAAGATTTGATCTCTGGCAACATGAACCATACCATCTAAAGAGCCCCTGGAAGCAGCAGTCTACATTATCTACATTATTAAAGATTTGATCTCTGGCAACATGAACCATACCATCTAAAGAGCCCCTAGAAGCAGCAGTCTACATTATCTACATTATTAAAGATTTGATCTCTTGCAATATGAACCATACCATCTAAAGAGCCCCTGGAAGCAGCAGTCTACATTATCTACATTATTAAAGATTTGATCTCTGGCAACATGAACCATACCATCTAAAGAGCCCCTGGAAGCAGCAGTCTACATTATCTACATTATTAAAGATTTGATCTCTTGCAATATGAACCATACCATCAAAAGAGCCCCTGGAAGCAGCAGTCTACATTATCTACATTATTAAAGATTTGATCTCTGGCAACATGAACCATACCATCTAAAGAGCCCCTAGAAGCAGCAGTCTACATTATCTACATTATTAAAGATTTGATCTCTGCAGACCTGTTTACCGTTATAATGAAAACCCGGAATTTGCCACCAAAAAAACCCGGAATTTGAGAACAAAAACCGGAATTCACATGATCTGTACACGACTCGCAATAAAGCGGTTTCTTGTTCTTCTCCTTTCCGCGAACATCGGCGTCGATTTTCAATATTGTGATGATTTCTTGGCTCAATTTTGCCAGAAAAGTTTTATTAGTAAATTCAGTCACTAATTCTTAGTTAATTTTAGTATAAAACAAGCTGGAAAAAGCAAAATACCTGGAAATGTCCACGATGGGACAGAGAAAAATCACTCAGCCGCGGATCGGCGGATGCCAAGTTGCAACTCGGCGCCATCGCGATCAATTTTTACTTCATTTTCCGTTGAAAACTTCAAAATTCTCACATCATCGTATTTTCCAGTGATAATATAATCTAAATTGACTCATTTCAAGCCCTAATTACAATCTCTGCCATTAAAAAAAACTGCCTGGAAAGCTCTTCGAATCGACAGTAAAAGTCTGGCCGCCATTTGCTCAGTCCCGAAATAGATCGACCAAAATAAAAACATTATTTCACCCCTTTAACCAATGAAAATGCAGCATTTAATGCATGTGACGTCAAGCACAACCCCTTTTCTGATGACGTAGCGTGTTAGGTACACGTTTCGGTCAACCCTTGCGTCTTTTCCTACGAATGGAAACAAATAATAGACGGTTTTTCGAAATCCCGGAATTTTCAGCGTTCACCCGGAATTTACTATTTTACCCGGAATTTTAGCAAATTTCCGGAATAATTCCGGCTAAACCGGAATGGTAAACAGGTCTGTCTCTGGCAACATGAACCGTACCATCTAAAGAGCCCCTAGAAGCAGCAGTCTACATTATCTACATTATTAAAGATTTGATCTCTGGCAACATGAACCATACCATCAAAAGCCCCTAGAAGCAGCAGTCTACATTATCTACATTATTAAAGATTTGATCTCTGGCAACATGAACCATACCATCAAAAGCCCCTGGAAGCAGCAGTCTACATTATCTACATTATTAAAGATTTGATCTCTGGCAACATGAACCATACCATCTAAAGAGCCCCTAGAAGCAGCAGTCTACATTATCTACATTATTAAAGATTTGATCTCTTGCAATATGAACCATACCATCTAAAGAGCCCCTGGAAGCAGCAGTCTACATTATCTACATTATTAAAGATTTGATCTCTGGCAACATGAACCATACCATCTAAAGAGCCCCTAGAAGCAGCAGTCTACATTATCTACATTATTAAAGATTTGATCTCTGGCAACATGAACCATACCATCTAAAGAGCCCCTAGAAGCAGCAGTCTACATTATCTACATTATTAAAGATTTGATCTCTGGCAACATGAACCATACCATCTAAAGAGCCCCTAGAAGCAGCAGTCTACATTATCTACATTATTAAAGATTTGATCTCTGGCAACATGAACCATACCATCTAAAGAGCCCCTAGAAGCAGCAGTCTACATTATCTACATTATTAAAGATTTGATCTCTGGCAACATGAACCATACCATCTAAAGAGCCCCTAGAAGCAACAGTCTACATTATCTACATTATTAAAGATTTGATCTCTGGCAACATGAACCATACCATCTAAAGAGCCTAGAAGCAGCAGTCTACATTATCTACATTATTAAAGATTTGATCTCTGGCAACATGAACCATACCATCTAAAGAGCCCCTAGAAGCAGCAGTCTACATTATCTACATTATTAAAGATTTGATCTCTGGCAACATGAACCATACCATCTAAAGAGCCCCTGGAAGCAGCAGTCTACATTATCTACATTATTAAAGATTTGATCTCTGGCAACATGAACCATACCATCTAAAGAGCCCCTGGAAGCAGCAAAGCTCAGCAGGGTCTGGTAACCATCATAAAAACTGATTATCTTCCATCTATTTCTTCCAAACCATACCATCAAAGGAGCCCCTGGAAGCAGCAAAGCTCAGCAGGGTCTGGTAGGTTTCCAACGATGGACGAAAAACAAAGACGCCGGAGTTGAAGCAGTCAGGCCACCCAGCATCAGGAGCTGCAGAGAACTCTTCCCGGTCAAACAGTTCATCACAGCGCTGAATCACCTAAAATACACAACATAACACAGAGGTCAAACAGTTCATCACAGCGCTGAATCACCTGAAATACACAACACAACACAGAGGTCAAACAGTTCATCACAGCGCTGAATCACCTGAAATACACAACACAACACAGAGGTCAAACAGTTCATCACAGCGCTGAATCACCTGAAATACACAACACAACACAGAGGTCAAACAGTTCATCACAGCGCTGAATCACCTGAAATACACAACACAACACAGAGGTCAAACAGTTCATCACAGCGCTGAATCACCTGAAATACACAACACAACACAGAGGTCAAACAGTTCATCACAGCGCTGAATCACCTGAAATACACAACACAACACAGAGGTCAAACAGTTCATCACAGCGCTGAATCACCTGAAATACACAACACAGAGGTCAAACAGTTCATCACAGCGCTGAATCACCTGAAATACACACAACACAACACAGAGGTCAAACAGTTCATCACAGCGCTGAATCACCTGAAATACACAACACAACACAGAGTTGAAACAGTTCATCACGGCGCTGAATCACCTAAACTACACACAACATAACACAGAGGTCAAACAGTTCATCACAGCGCTGAATCACCTGAAATACACAACACAACAGAGGTCAAACAGTTCATCACAGCGCTGAATCACCTGAAATACACAACAGAGGTCAAACAGTTCATCACAGTGCTGAATCACCTGAAATACACACATCATAACACAGTGCTGAATCACCTGAAATACACACATCATAACACAGTACTGTATCACCTGAAATACACACAACACAACACAGTGCTGCATCACCTGAAATACACACAACACAGTGCTGTATCACCTGAAATACACACAACACAACACAGTGCTGTATCATCTGAAATACACACAACACAACACAGTGCTGCATCACCTGAAATACACACAACACAGTGCTGTATCACCTGAAATACACACAACACAGTGCTGTATCACCTGAAATACACACAACACAGTGCTGTATCACCTGAAATACACAACACAACACAACACAGTGCTGTATCACCTGAAATACACACAACACAACACAGTGCTGCATCACCTGAAATACACACAACACAACACAGTGCTGTATCACCTGAAATACACACAACACAACACAGTGCTGCATCACCTGAAATACACACAACACAACACAGTGCTGCATCACCTGAAATACACACAACACAACACAGTGCTGTATCACCTGACATACATACAACACAACACAGTGCTGTATCACCTGAAATACACACAACACAACACAGTGCTGTATCACCTGAAATACACACAACACAACACAGTGCTGTATCACCTGAAATACACACAACACAACACAGTGCTGTATCACCTGAAATACATACAACACAACACAGTGCTGTATCACCTGAAATACACACAACACAACACAGTGCTGTATCACCTGAAATACATACAACACAACACAGTGCTGTATCACCTGAAATACATACAACACAACACAGTGCTGTATCACCTGAAATACACACAACACAACACAGTGCTGTATCACCTGAAATACACACAACACAACACAGTGCTGTATCACCTGAAATACACACAACACAACACAGTGCTGCATCACCTGAAATACACACAACACAACACAGTGCTGTATCACCTGAAATACACACAACACAACACAGTGCTGCATCACCTGAAATACACACAACACAACACAGTGCTGTATCACCTGAAATACACACAACACAACACAGTGCTGTATCACCTGAAATACACACAACACAACACAGTGCTGTATCACCTGAAATACACACAACACAACACAGTGCTGCATCACCAGAAATACACACAACACAACACAGTGCTGTATCACCTGAAATACACACAACACAACACAGTGCTGCATCACCTGAAATACACACAACACAACACAGTGCTGTATCACCTGAAATACACACAACACAACACAGTGCTGCATCACCTGAAATACACACAACACAGTGCTGTATCACCTGAATACATACAACACAACACAGTGCTGTATCACCTGTGTGCTGTATCACCTGAAATACATACAACACAACACAGTGCTGTATCACCTGAAATACACACAACACAACACAGTGCTGTATCACCTGAAATACACACAACACAACACAGTGCTGTATCACCTGAAATACACACAACACAACACAGTGCTGTATCACCTGAAATACACACAACACAACACAGTGCTGTATCACCTGAAATACACACAACACAACACAGTGCTGTATCACCTGAAATACACACAACACAGTGCTGTATCACCTGAAATACACACAACACAACACAACAGTGCTGTATCACCTGAAATACACACAACACAACACAGTGCTGTATCACCTGAAATACACACAACACAACACAGTGCTGTATCACCTGAAATACACACAACACAACACAGTGCTGTATCACCTGAAATACACACAACACAACACAGTGCTGTATCACCTGAAATACACACAACACAACACAGTGCTGTATCACCTGAAATACACACAACACAACACAGTGCTGTATCACCTGAAATACACACAACACAACACAGTGCTGTATCACCTGAAATACACACAACACAACACAGTGCTGTATCACCTGAAATACACACAACACAACACAGTGCTGCATCACCTGAAATACACACAACACAACACAGTGCTGTATCACCTGAAATACACACAACACAACACAGTGCTGCATCACCTGAAATACACACAACACAACACAGTGCTGTATCACCTGAAATACACACAACACAACACAGTGCTGTATCACCTGAAATACACACAACACAACACAGTGCTGTATCACCTGAAATACACACAACACAACACAGTGCTGTATCACCTGAAATACACACAACACAACACAGTGCTGTATCACCTGAAATACACACAACACAACAGTGCTGTATCACCTGAAATACACACAACACAACACAGTGCTGTATCACCTGAAATACACACAACACAACACAGTGCTGTATCACCTGAAATACACACAACACAACACAACACAGTGCTGTATCACCTGAAATACACACAACACAACACAGTGCTGTATCACCTGAAATACACACAACACAACACAGTGCTGTATCACCTGAAATACACACAACACAACACAGTGCTGTATCACCTGAAATACACACAACACAACACAGTGCTGTATCACCTGAAATACACACAACACAACACAGTGCTGTATCACCTGAAATACACACAACGCAACACAGTGCTGTATCACCTGAAATACATACAACACAACACAGTGCTGTATCACCTGAAATACATACAACACAACACAGTACTGTATCACCTGAAATACACACAACACAGTGCTGTATCACCTGAAATACATACAACACAACACAGTGCTGTATCACCTGAAATACACACAACACAGTGCTGCATCACCTGAAATACACACAACACAACACAGTGTCATATCACCTGAAATACACACAACACAACACAGTGCTGTATCACCTGAAATACACACAACACAGTGCTGTATCACCTGAAATACACACAACACAACACAGTGCTGTATCACCTGAAATACACACAACACAACACAACACAGTGCTGCATCACCTGAAATACACACAACACAACACAGTGCTGCATCACCTGAAATACACACAACACAACACAGTGATGTATCACCTGACATACACACAACACAACACAGTGTCATATCACCTGAAATACACACAACACAACAGTGCTGCATCACCTGAAATACACACAACACAGTGCTGTATCACCTGACATACACACAACACAACACAGTGTCGTACTGTGTCAGCTCCCAGCAATGGATCTTGGTGCAAGTCAATGTCATAACACCACACACTCACTACACACATACTAAATGTGTCCAAGCAATACACTCACCAGTGTGTCAGCATCGAGGAACACACACTTGTCGTACTGTGTCAGCTCCCAGCAATGGATCTTGGTGTAGGTGACGTTCAGGTCAGGTCGACCCAGCAAGGACAAATTGTGGGCATCCTCACTGTCCAGCAGACCTACGTCCACCACACGGTCAAACACATTGTCCAACTGATACCTGGAATCACACACAAAGAGACAATATTGATTATCATCCTCACTGTCAAGCAGACCTACGTCCACCACACGTTCAAACACATTGTCCAACTGATACCTGGAATCACACACAAAGAGACAATATTGATTATCATCCTCACTGTCCAGCAGACCTACGTCCACCACACGGTCAAACACATTGTCCAATTGATACCTGGAATCACACACACAATATTGATTATCATCCTCACTGTCCAGCAGACCTACGTCTACCACACGGTCAAACACATTCTCCAACTGATACCTGGAATCACACACAAAGAGACAATATTGATGCTGTTTTCATCATCCTATCAGTACAATACAGTGAAGGACTTTCACACAGACACACACCAATTGCTGTTTTCATCATCCTATCAGTACAATACAGTGAAGGACTTTCACACACACACCAATGGCTGTTTTCATCATCCTATCAGTACAATACAGTGAAGGACTTTCACACAGACACACACCAATGGCTGTTTTCATCATCCTATCAGTACAATACAGTGAAGGACTTTCACACACACACCAATGGCTGTTTTCATCATCCTATCAGTACAATACAGTGAAGGACTTTCACACAGACACACACCAATTGCTGTTTTCATCATCCTATCAGTACAATATAGTGAAGGACTTTCACACACACACCAATGGCTGTTTTCATCATCCTATCAGTACAATACAGTGAAGGACTTTCACACACACACACACACACACACACACCAATGGCTGTTTTCATCATCATAGTACAATACAGTGAAGGACTTTCACACACACACCAACTGCTGTTTTCATCATCCTATCAGTACAATACAGTGAAGGACATTCACACACACACCAATGGCTGTTTTCATCATCCTATCAGTACAATACAGTGAAGGACTTTCACACAGACACACACCAATTGCTGTTTTCATCATCCTATCAGTACAATACAGTGAAGGACTTTCACACACACACACACCAATTGCTGTTTTCATCATCCTATCAGTACAATACAGTGAAGGACTTTCACACAGACACACACCAATGGCTGTTTTCATCATCCTATCAGTACAATACAGTGAAGGACTTTCACACACACACCAATGGCTGTTGGACTTTCACACACACACACACACACACACACACACACACAGTACCAATTGCTGTTTTCATCATCCTATCAGTACAATACAGTGAAGGACTTTCACACACACACACACACACACACACACACACCAATTGCTGTTTTCATCATCCTATCAGTACAATACAGTGAAGGACTTTCACACACACACACACACACACACACACACACACACACACACACACACACACACACACACACACCAATTGCTGTTTTCATCATCCTATCAGTACAATACAGAGAAGAACTTTCACACACACCAACTGCTGTTTCCATCATCCTATCAGTACAATACACTGAAGGACTTTCACACGCACGCACACACACACAGACACACACACCAACTGCTGTTTTCATCATCCTATCAGTACAATACAGTCAAAGACTTTCACACACACACCAACTGCTGTTTTCATCATCCTATAATAATAATTAACAATGCTTACATAGCGCGTTATCTTGCAAAGTAACTCAATGCGCTTTTCACTCACCATTTGTACAAACATTTCTAACAGACTGGTACAACCATACATCTCTATGAAAAACGAATGCATTGCATATAACACCCCCACCCCCACCCCCCCCCCTACTCCAACCCATACACACGCGTTAACCTCATATTCAACGTCAATGAGCTGGAAGACAAGAGTGGGGAAAGGATCATAGACTTTACAGAGAGAAAGCTTTCCTGAAGAAGTGGGTTTTTAGTTGGGATTTGAAGGAAGGAAGAGTGGACTGGATACGGGTATGGTCAGGGAGAGAATTCCAAACGTTTGATGCAACAAAACTAAACGCCCTCTCACCCGAAGATTTCAAGGACCGCTTAGGAACTTTAAGAAGTTTCTGGGAAGAAGAACGAAGAGTACGAGAGCTTTGGTAGGTGCAGAGAGAAGAAGAGAGGTACTGAGGAAGAGTTTTGTCAAAGTGACGAAAAGTGAAAGTAGCCATCTTGAACTGCCAGCGGAATTTGACAGGAAGCCAGTGGAGCTCAGCCAAAAGGTGTGATGTGATCACCCTTTCTTTTGCCAAGCACAAGCCGAGCAGCACTGTTCTGCACTCTCTGTAAGCGCGAAATCTGTTCTGCTGGAAGCACAGCATACACCGAATTACAGTAGTCCGATCTGGACAACACAAAGGTAGAAATCAGTCTAACAGCAGCATCTCTGGACAGGAAGGGTCTGATGGAGGCGATACGCCTTAACTCTAAGAAAGATGCACAACAAACACTAGATATTTGCTCCTGCATACTATCAGTACAATACAGTGAAGGACTTTCACACACACACCAACTGCTGTTTTCATCATCCTATCAGTACAATACAGTGAAGGACTTTCACACACACACCAACTGCTGTTTTCATCATCCTATCAGTACAATACAGTGAAGGACTTTCACACACACACCAATGGCTGTTTTCATCATCCTATCAGTACAATACAGTGAAGGACTTTCACACACACCAACTGCTGTTTTCATCATCCTATCAGTACAATACAGTGAAGGACTTTCACACACACACACACACCAACTGCTGTTTTCATCATCCTATCAGTGCAATACACTGAAGGACTTTCACACAGACACACACCAATGGCTGTTTTCATCATCCTATCAGTACAATACAGTGAAGGACTTTCACACACACACACACACACCAACTGCTGTTTTCATCATCCTATCAGTACAATACAGTGAAGGACTTTCACACACACACCAACTGCTGTTTTCATCATCCTATCAGTACAATACAGTGAAGGACTTTCACACACACACCAATGGCTGTTTTCATCATCCTATCAGTACAATACAGTGAAGGACTTTCACACACACACAACTGCTGTTTTCATCATCCTATCAGTACAATACAGTGAAGGACTTTCACACAGACACACACACACACCAACTGCTGTTTTCATCATCCTTTCAGTACAATACAGTGAAGGACTTTCACACAGACACACACACACACCAACTGCTGTTTTCATCATCAGTACAATACAGTGAAGGACTTTCACACAGACACACACACACACCAATGGCTGTTTTCATCATCCTATCAGTACAATACAGTGAAGGACTTTCACACAGACACACACACACACCAACTGCTGTTTTCATCATCCTTTCAGTACAATACAGTGAAGGACTTTCACACACACACACACACACACACACACACACCACACCAACTGCTGTTTTCATCATCCTTTCAGTACAATACAGTGAAGGACTTTCACACACACACCAACTGCTGTTTTCATCATCCTATCAGTACAATACAGTGAAGGACTTTCACACACACACACACACACACACACACACCAACTGCTGTTTTCATCATCCTTTCAGTACAATACAGTGAAGGACTTTCACACACACCAACTGCTGTTTTCATCATCCTTTCAGTACAATACAGTGAAGGACTTTCACACACACCAACTGCTGTTTTCATCATCCTATCAGTACAATACAGTGAAGGACTTTCACACACACACACACCAACTGCTGTTTTCATCATCCTTTCAGTACAATACAGTGAAGGACTTTCACACCACACACACCAACTGCTGTTTTCATCATCCTATCAGTACAATACAGTGAAGGACTTTCACACAGACACACACCAATGGCTGTTTTCATCATCCTATCAGTACAATACAGTGAAGGACTTTCACACACACACCAACTGCTGTTTTCATCATCCTATCAGTACAATACAGTGAAGGACTTTCACACACACACCAACTGCTGTTTTCATCATCCTATCAGTACAATACAGTGAAGGACTTTCACACACACACACACACACACACACACACACACACACACACACACACACACACACACACACACACACCAACTGCTGTTTTCATCATCCTTTCAGTACAATACAGTGAAGGACTTTCACACACACACACACACCAACTGCTGTTTTCATCATCCTTTCAGTACAATACAGTGAAGGACTTTCACACACACACACACACACCAACTGCTGTTTTCATCATCCTTTCAGTACAATACAGTGAAGGACTTTCACACACACACACACACACCAACTGCTGTTTTCATCATCCTTTCAGTACAATACAGTGAAGGACTTTCACACACACACACACACCAACTGCTGTTTTCATCATCCTTTCAGTACAATACAGTGAAGGACTTTCACACACACCAACTGCTGTTTTCATCATCGTATCAGTACAATACAGTGAAGGACTTTCACACACACACCAACTGCTGTTTTCATCATCGTATCAGTACAATACAGTGAAGGACTTTCACACACACACACACACCAACTGCTGTTTTCATCATCCTTTCAGTACAATACACGGAAGGACTGCATACGTTTCACTATGATCCGATTCTTAAATTTGAGGCATGATTGAAGTGAAATTCTACCGTCTAAATAAATCTGATAAAATCCTACTAGTTGTGTTCACTATATTTAATTTGTAGTCTCCCGTATACGAATCTTATAAAATTTCTTATTTTTGTATGGGACATTCTACCTGAGCAGAGTGAACAAAAGTTACTTTTAGACAGAAGTATTTCAGGTGAATCATGACTCACAGACATCGTGACAATCGTATGGTATTGGGGTCAAATCCTATGCAGTGTGGCTAGGCCTTAAGACACAAGCCAGGCTTGGGCAAACCTTGGACAATGGAAACTAAAAGAAAAAAATCTTAAGCAGAACAAAATGTTCCTGCAACTAGTGCAAGAAAGATAAAGGAAAGGATTCAAAGATTGTTTAATCCTTTGACCCCTTTTGGGGCATGGAGGACTTGAAGAAAATCAAGCAAATACAAATGCAACAATTGAAAACGGTTACACAAGATAACATATAAATAGCACACCAAATGCAATGTCACACAATTTTACTAAACCTTAAAAAATTAGCTAAATTTAATAACACCTTTTCACAGAGCAAACGACAATAGTTAAATACAGATTTTACACATGAACATTTTCTGGAAATAAACTGACATCTAATATTGTATTTGGGACATTTCATTACAAAATGAAACTCGTCACCAAGGTCATTCTGATCACAGTCTCTACAAAATCATTCTTCATGGGGTATTGGCAGAAATCGGTTTTATAATTTCTATGAAATAAACATTTATTACTAGACTCTAAAGCATCATTCCAAGTACGTTTGTAATTATCCTCGAATGAAGTATGAACATTTCTACCAACACACAGACAGACAGAAAGAAAGAAAAAGTAAGCAAGCATATTTTAGACAATGACCCTACCACATCAGAGGAAACCAAATGTCTCATTATGCTAGACACACAGAGAGAAGCAAGGAGGAGAGCATTCAGTGACAAAGGTCAGACAAGCCAAGCTTAACGCAGTAACACCTGGCATTCTGTGGCCTTTTTAACTAGCCTTTTTCTATAAGGTAAAAGCTGAACATGAATAGTGTCAAAGAGAGACACAGAGAGAGAAGCAAGGAGGAGAGCATTCAGTGACAAAGGTCAGAGACAAGCCAAGCTTAACGCAGTAACACCTGGCATTCTGTGGCCTTTTTAACTAGCCTTTTTCTATAAGGTAAAAGCTGAACATGAATAGTGTCAAAGAGAGACACAGAGAGAGAAGCAAGGAGGAGAGCATTTAGTGACAAAGTCAGAGACAAGCCAAGCTTAACGCAGTAACACCTGGCATTCTGAGGACTTTCTTAACTAGCCTTTTTCTATAAGGTAAAAGCTGAACATGAATAGTGTCAAAGAGAGACACAGAGAGAGAAGCAAGGAGGAGAGCATTTAGTGACAAAGTCAGAGACAAGCCAAGCTTAACGCAGTAACACCTGGCATTCTGAGGACTTTCTTAACTAGCCTTTTTCTATAAGGTAAAAGCTGAACATGAATAGTGTCAAAGAGAGACACAGAGAGAGAAGCAAGGAGGAGAGCATTTAGTGACAAAGTCAGAGACAAACCAAGCTTAACGCAGTAACACCTGGCATTCTGAGGACTTTCTTAACTAGCCTTTTTCTATTTAAGATAAAAGCTGAACATGAATACAGTTGGCAGAATATTTGGAATACCCTATGAAGAACGATTATGACTGTAGAGACTGCGATCAGAATTTCAGACCTTGGCTATTATCTTAAATCATTCGCCATTAAAATCTGACCAGGCCTTTCCTTTTGACCCCCCCCCCCCCCAATCTTTATTCTTTTCTTTGGCCTCTGTTACACTCTAGTGATCTCTTTGATAGTCACTGCTTTATCCACAGTTCAAGGCACGGCCGAGAAGACTCCAGGAAGTCACGGTTTCCCTTCCATACATTCCTTTTGATCGCTGACCCACTCCCACCCCACACACACACAGCCACATTCACTCACTCACTCACACACACACACACACACACACACACACACACACACACACACACACACACACACACACACACACAAACACACACACGCACACACACACCCCTACAAACACACACACACACACATACACATACACCCAACATTTTGTTAGCAACGAAAGCAGACATACACACAAACTTTCTTTTCCCAGACCCCGTAATAATCTTTATAAATCTAGTTTCTTGTACTCCGGCTGTACGGCGTGGAACAATTTATCTTTTAATTTAAAATTGTGTACATCAAGACAGACATTTATAAAAGCACTTAAATTTCATATGTTAGAAACCCTATGAATTAGTCTCTAACTTTAGAAATTTAGCACCTATTCCGTCGGAATATGTCCTTTTACAATTTTTATACTTTGATTGTTCTTTGCTTTGTTCCATTGTGTCCGGGACATTTGTTAATATGGGTGATGTGGAGGAAATGAAATGGGGAAGGGACAACCACATTCACTTCAATATCCACTTCATTTACTCTCTCTCTCTCTCTCTCTCTCTCTCTCTCTCTCTCTCTCTCTCTCTCTCTCTCTCTCCCTTTCTCAATAGAGTTATTTCAATGCGTTATATTATTAGGCTAATGTTTAGTAGTTTGGAATGTTTTGTTTTGCATGTTGAGTTATTTTTCGAGTTGCTTTCGTGTTACTTTTCATTCTGAGGACAGGATGAAAAAAAGCTGTCAAGTTTACTCCTTTATCCTCAATAAAGATCATTTTGACTTGACTTGACTTGACAAACAGTTGAAACACACACACACACACACCTACACACACACCTACAAACACACACACCCACACACCTACAAACACACACACCCACCCCTACACACACACCTACAAACACACATACACATACACCTACAAACAGTTGAAACACACACACACACCCCTACAAACACACACACACCTACAAACACACACACGCACGCACACACACCCCTACACACACACCTACAAACACACACACACACACCTACAAACAGTTGAAACACACACACACACACACCCCTACACACATACATGATACACACCACTGTTTTGTGCATGGGGCACTTGGTAGGCTCCTCTTAGCCTAACACAATAACTGACTACACACATACATGATACACACCACTGTTTTGTGCATGGGGCACTTGGTAGGCTCCTCTTAGCCTAACACAATAACTGACTACACACATACATGATACACACCACTGTTTTGTGCATGGGGCACTTGGTAGGCTCCTCTTAGCCTAACACAATAACTGAACTAAGGCTTCAGGCATATTAGCTCAGGCACGCCAGAAATCAGTCTGCTCTTTTTGCTTGACAGCAAAGAGAGAAATGAATGCCTTTCCATTCAACCAGTGCTGATACATGTAGGAGACTTGAGAGTGTCACTATGTAACCCTGTAGTCAAGCCCAAAGCGAGGGTGTGTATTCACAAAATGTGCAAGCATATTTCTGCATTTTTGTAATGTATTCATGCGTTTACAAGAATGACAGACAGCGTTTCATCATGCATGGCCTCGCGCACATTTACAAATTGTCTTACTTCTTTGTATCTGTACGTTCAACTATTCCAACTAATCTACAGTATTTGTCAGACTCTTTGAACCAAATTGCATGTCCCCTGTATGTAAATGCTAACGGAACTTGTCAAACTTCTACAATGAGCAACGGATCCTGGTTAAAAGGTCAAAGGCTTTACAAAGGATTCATGCTTGAAAGGTTACAAATCCAGTAAAAGGTCACAACTATAATCCAGTCACAAACTTAACCTCTAAAGGTCACAACTATAATCCAGTCAAACTAAACCTCTAAAGGTCACAACTATAATCCAGTCACAAACTTAACCTCTAAAGCTCACAACTATAATCCAGTCAAACTTAACCTCTGCCTATGAACACTCTTCTCTTCAAAAAAGACCCAAAAAAACAGAACAAAAAAAAGATCCTACCTATTGCTTAACTTTTTTTTTCAATCTGGAATCATCATGACCGTCGCCATCGTTGCTATTATTGTCGTAATAATCATCATGGCCGTCATCATCGTTGCTATTATTGTCGTAATAATCATCATGGCCGTCATCATCGTTGCTATTATTGTCGTAATAATCATCATGGCCGTCATCATCGTTGCTATTATTGTCGTAATAATCATCATGACCGTCATCATCGTTGCTATCATTGTCGTAATAATCATCATGACCGTCGCCATCGTTGCTATTATTGTCGTAATAATCATCATGACCGTCATCATCGTTGCTATCATTGTCGTAATAATCATCATGGCCGTCGTCATCGTTGCTATTATTGTCGTAATAATCATCATGGCCGTCATCATCGTTGCTATTATTGTCGTAATAATCATCATGACCGTCGCCATCGTTGCTATTATTGTCGTAATAATCATCATGACCGTCATCATCGTTGCTATTATTGTCGTAATAATCATCATGACCGTCATCATCGTTGCTATTATTGTCGTAATAATCATCATGGCCGTCATCATCGTTGCTATTATTGTCGTAATAATCATCATGACCGTCATCACCGTTGCTATTATTGTCGTAATAATCATCATGACCGTCATCATCGTTGCTATTATTGTCGTAATAATCATCATGGCCGTCATCATCGTTGCTATTATTGTCGTAATAATCATCATGACCGTCATCATCGTTGCTATCATTGTCGTAATAATCATCATGGCCGTCATCATCGTTGCTATTATTGTCGTAATAATCATCATGGCCGTCATCATCGTTGCTATTATTGTCGTAATAATCATCATGACCGTCATCATCGTTGCTATTATTGTCGTAATAATCATCATGGCCGTCATCATCGTTGCTATTATTGTCGTAATAATCATCATGACCGTCATCATCGTTGCTATTATTGTCGTAATAATCATCATGGCCGTCATCATCGTTGCTATTATTGTCCTAATAATCATCATGGCCGTCATCATCGTTGCTATTATTGTCATAATAATCATCATGACCGTCATCATCGTTGCTATTATTGTCGTAATAATCATCATGGCCGTCATCATCGTTGCTATTATTGTCGTAATAATCATCATGACCGTCGCCATCGTTGCTATTATTGTCGTAATAATCATCATGGCCGTCATCATCGTTGCTATTATTGTCGTAATAATCATCATGGCCGTCATCATCATTAGAGTTGAGAACCGGTTCAAAACCGGTTTTTCGTCCCGAACCGGTCTTTTGGAACCGGTTTTTTTAACCAGTACTCGCATCAGTAGTTTCACCTATGCAAACATATGTATTTGTCAGAATATTCACACACACGCGCGCACACATAAACACACACTCAACTAAAAACTTGGCTCAACTCCAACAAACATTTTAATGACGGGGCCATCTGCCCGTGTCAAAGGAAGGTGAGGGTAGGGGTGTAGTTGAAAAATATTATAATCATAGGGAAAATAATTAAACCAAAGCAAAAACAAAACGTCATATGGCGGTTGGAGTGTGAAGGATGGTGGCACATTCACAAAATATTACAAAATATAATAATCTTAATTATGTACCTGAACAGATAAACAAAATGAGAAGAGAAAATCTTTCACAATGCAAGGAAAAAATATCACACACGAGCGCGCGCGCGCACACACAGTCACACGCGCACACACGCGCGCTTGTACACGCACATGCACGCACACACATTCTCTCTCTCTCAGTCCCAGGGTTGAGTGGAGAAAAGCTGTTATTGCTACTATCTCATTCTTACAACAGTAATGACATATTCTACTTTTAGACAATACCTTCAGTAAGCGCATTCATTTTAATCGAACAATAACTACTGGATGTACGTTAATAAGCAGTTTATGAAGCGTGATATGTGTCCTCCCCGGCCATGTGGGTCATTGGGGATTTACTTTAGATGCCTATAAGTGTGTGTGTGTGTGTGTGTGTGTGTGTGTGTGTGTGTGTGTGTGTACATGTGTGTGTGTGTGTGTGCATATCAATTTTTTTCCGAACATATTTGCTCATCTTCTTAGCATAAGAATTTATAGAAATGAAATTAAATAAACTTCAAAAGACATTGTTTTATTGTTGTTCCATTCACAATTCTATTGGTGCAATAGTTTCTACAATCACTCCATCGATTTTTTTCTCTCAGGAGAAAATGCCTCCAAATGTTTGTTCCTGTGGCCATACTTGCTCCTTACAACACCAGACAACTAGAAACAGCTACTCTTGGTTTACAAACACCCACTCTGCGCTGAGATTCAGCGTTGTTCTTCGAAAAGAATGCGTTATTCTAAGAGAAACTTACTTTCAGTTTGCAGTTAAAAAAACCGGTTCACAGCAACTCGAACCGGTTTTTCGAACCGCGGAATTTCAAGACCGGTTTTTCGGTTCAAACCGGGTTTTTTCCCCACCTCTAATCATCGTTGCTATCATTGTCGTAATAATCATCATGGCCGTCATCATCGTTGCTATTATTGTCGTAATAATCATCATGACCGTCATCATCGTTGCTATCATTGTCGTAATAATCATCATGGCCGTCATCATCGTTGCTATTATTGTCGTAATAATCATCATGACCGTCATCATCGTTGCTATCATTGTCGTAATAATCATCATGGCCGTCGTCATCGTTGCTATTATTGTCGTAATAATCATCATGGCCGTCATCATCGTTGCTATTATTGTCCTAATAATCATCATGACCGTCGCCATCGTTGCTATTATTGTCGTAATAATCATCATGGCCGTCATCATCGTTGCTATTATTGTCGTAATAATCATCATGGCCGTCATCATCGTTGCTATTATTGTCGTAATAATCATCATGACCGTCATCATCGTTGCTATTATTGTCGTAATAATCATCATGGCCGTCATCATCGTTGCTATTATTGTCGTAATAATCATCATGGCCGTCATCATCGTTGCTATTATTGTCGTAATAATCATGACCGTCATCACCGTTGCTATCATTGTCGTAATAATCATCATGACCGTCGTCATCGTTGCTATTATTGTCGTAATAATCATCATGACCGTCATCACCGTTGCTATTATTGTCGTAATAATCATCATGACCGTCATCATCGTTGCTATTATTGTCGTAATAATCATCATGACCGTCATCATCGTTGCTATTATTGTCGTAATAATCATCATGACCGTCATCACCGTTGCTATCATTGTCGTAATAATCATCATGACCGTCGTCATCGTTGCTATTATTGTCGTAATAATCATCATGACCGTCATCACCGTTGCTATTATTGTCGTAATAATCATCATGACCGTCATCACCGTTGCTATTATTGTCGTAATAATCATCATGACCGTCGTCATCGTTGCTATTATTGTCGTAATAATCATCATGACCGTCATCATCGTTGCTATTATTGTCGTAATAATCATCATGGCCGTCATCATCGTTGCTATTATTGTCGTAATAATCATCATGACCGTCGTCATCGTTGCTATTATTGTCGTAATAATCATCATGACCGTCATCATCGTTGCTATTATTGTCGTAATAATCATCATGACCGTCGTCATCGTTGCTATTATTGTCGTAATAATCATCATGACCGTCATCATCGTTGCTATTATTGTCGTAATAATCATCATGACCGTCGTCATCGTTGCTATTATTGTCGTAATAATCATCATGACCGTCATCATCGTTGCTATCATTGTCGTAATAATCATCATGGCCGTCATCATCGTTGCTATTATTGTCGTAATAATCATCATGGCCGTCATCATCGTTGCTATTATTGTCGTAATAATCATCATGGCCGTCATCATCGTTGCTATTATTGTCGTAATAATCATCATGGCCGTCATCATCGTTGCCGTAATAATCATCATGTCTCACCTCATTCCCTGTGATAAGCCCTCGGTAACCATGACGACGATATGTCTTGTGGTGCGCACCCGTCGTAAAGAGTTTCCCAGAACCAGGCAGCCCAAGGCGTAGGCATCGTTGGTGGCTAGGGTTACCCATGCTTCTCTCTGTGCTGTGACACACAGACAAACACATGCATAACATATGCACTACATTACAGAGTCGCCCCAAACCAGGCAGCCAAAGGCTGTGTAGGCTTCTCTCCCATCTTAAAAACGCACAAATACAACATAATTTGCATAGAATATCACAACAGACACATGCACGCACGCTTGTGCACACGCACACTCACATGCACACATACAGAGGCAGCCCCATGCATAACAATTTTGGTGGTGAGCATTATCCACACTATCCAACCTAAGTCTATCCACACTATCCAACCAAAGTCTATCCACACTATCCAACCAGTCTATCCACTATCCAACCAAAGTCTATCCACTATCCAACCAAAGTCTATCCACACTATCCAACCAGTCTATCCACACTATCCAACCAAAGTCTATCCACACTATCCAACCAGTCTATCCACACTATCCATTCCAAAGTCTATCCACTATCCAACCAAAGTCTATCCACACTAACCAAAGTCTATCCACACTAACCAAAGTCTATCCACACTATCCAACCAAAGTCTATCCACACTATCCAACCAAAGTCTATCCACACTATCCATTCCAAAGTCTATCCACTATCCAACCAAAGTCTATCCACACTATCCAACCAAAGTCTATCCACACTATCCATTCCAAAGTCTATCCACTATCCAACCAGTCTATCCACACTAACCAGTCTATCCACATTATGCAACCAAAGTCTATCCACACTATCCAACCAAAGTCTATCCACACTATCCAACCAAAGTCTATCCACACTATCCAACCAAAGTCTATCCACACTATCCAAAGTCTATCCACACTATCCAACCAAAGTCTATCCACTATCCAACCAAAGTCTATCCACACTATCCATTCCAAAGTCTATCCACACTATCCAAAGTCTATCCACTATCCAACCAAAGTCTATCCACACTATCCAAAGTCTATCCACACTATCCAACCAAAGTCTATCCACACTATCCAAAGTCTAGTATCCACACTATCCAACCAGTCTGAGTGTTTGGTGTACCTCAGCCATGGGCTTTAAAGACTTAATACAACCATGCAAGGGTCCTGAGTGTAGGCAGGCTTGGAAAATAATGTTCAGTCAAATTAAAAACTGAATCAACTACGGCTGATGTCATAATTAATGGAAATAAACAGGAGGGGTGGAGTTGGAGGGTGGGCACAGAGAGAGGGGGGGGGGGAGAAAGAAAGAGAAAGAATCCTTACAAAAATGCATCACAACATTGGCAAATAATAACATAGTACATACTAACATACTAACATACCATGTACAGACTTATTCCGATTTTTTTAATAAAAAAACAACCTTCTAACTGTCAAGATTGGACATTTTACATGTACAGAGTTCAAATTCAAACACTGAATTAGCAGTAATGGGAGTGTAGGCTTTTCTTTCTTTTGCATCACCAAACACAACACACACAGTGGCACACACTCCACCAAACCCCAACCCCTACAAAGTACATAAATCAAATGTGTATGCATCATTCACTCAACACACACACACAGTGGCACACACTCCACCAAACCCCAACCCCTACAAAGTACATAAATCAAATGTGTATCACTGTATGCATCATTCACTCAACACACACACACAGTGACACACAGTCCCCCAACCCCTACAAAGTACATAAATCAAATGTGTATGCATCATTCACTCAACACACACACACACAGTGACACACAGTCCCCCAACTGAACCCCTACAAAGTACATAAATCAAATGTGTATGCATCATTCACTCAACACACACACACACACACAGTGACACACAGTCCCCCAACCCCTACAAAGTACATAAATCAAATGTATACATGCATCAACACTCTCAACACACACACACACACACACACACACACACACACACACACACACTGACACACACTCCCCCAACCCCTACATAGTACATAAATCAAATGTATACATGCATCATTCACTCAACACACACACAGTGACACACACTCCAACCCCCAACCCCTACAAAGTACATAAATCAAATGTATACATTCATCATTCACTCAACACACACACACACACTCCAACCCCCAACCCCTACAAAGTACATAAATCAAATGTATACATGCATCATTCACTCAACACACACACACACCCACTCCCCCAACCCCTACAAAGTACATAAATCAAATGTATACATTCATCATTCACTCAACACACACACAGTGACACACACTCCAACCCCCAACCCCTACAAAGTACATAAATCAAATGTATACATGCATCATTCACTCAACACACACACACACACTCCAACCCCCAACCCCTACATAGTACATAAATCAAATGTATACATTCATCATTCACTCAACACACACACACTCCAACCCCCAACCCCTACAAAGTACATAAATCAAATGTATACATGCATCATTCACTCAACACACACACACACACTCCAACCCCCAACCCCTACATAGTACATAAATCAAATGTATACATTCATCATTCAATCAACACACACACACACACAACCCCCAACCCCTACATAGTACATAAATCAAATGTATACATTCATCATTCACTCAACACACACACAGTGACACACACTCCCCCAACCCCTACATAGTACATAAATCAAATGTATACATTCATCATTCAATCAACACACACACAGTGACACACACTCCCCCAACCCCTACATAGTACATAAATCAAATGTATACATTCATCATTCAATCAACACACACACACATTCCAACCCCCAACCCCTACAAAGTACATAAATCAAATGTATACATTCATCATTCAATCAACACACACACACACCCCCAACCCCTACAAAGTACATAAATCAAATGTATACATTCATCATTCACACACACACACAGTGACACACACTCCAACCCCCAACCCCTACATAGTACATAAATCAAATGTATACATTCATCATTCAATCAACACACACACAGTGACACACACTCCCCAACCCCTACAAAGTACATAAATCAAATGTATACATGCATCATTCAATCAACACACACACACAGTGACACACACTCCCCAACCTCTACAAAGTACATAAATCAAATGTATATGTCACGGGAAAATTCCAATTTTTCCCAAGGCTGGGAAGATTCCGAATCTTCCCGGGTTTACAGGGTTCATAGCCAAACAGTATTCTAATTTTACCAAACTTTCAAAGCCCAACTTTAGGGTTTTCAAAACCCACCCTTCACAACTTTAACACAGATACTACTGTTGCAAAAAGGATAGATACACATAAAACAAGTACAGTACACACACAACTGGCACTGGTGCGTGCATGCGGATGTGTGTGTTGTTTTATCACCCGAAACCAACTTTCAGTTAGTTGACGATCGCCAGTCAAGACTATCCAGAAGTACCTACTTTCAACGATTTTTTAATCAGTCGCCATAACTCTTGACATTAATAGACGGCTTAAAATTACTCCTAGACTCCTCCTTCACCCATGGAAGGTTTTTCGGCAAGCCGCACAATATGCTGAGCGCTTGTTGGTTGCATCCTTTCTCAGCCATACTTTATATGCTCACTGAAGACACATTTGCCCGGCATATTGCGCATATGCATGGTACGCGTAAAGACCCGGATGTCTTTAAAGGGACGCAACTCGCGTCAATTCTGGTTAAAAATCGAAAGTAAGTCGCACCGATCGTATGCATCAAAATATTCATTTTATTTCATAATTATAAAAAAAATTCTTGGCACGATGATTCAAAATTATGGTCCTGGGCGATTTGGGGGGCAGATTGATGAAGATTTGACAGTAGCTCAAAATTCACAAACTTTCAAAGACACTACTCTTGGTTTTTCATTTTTCACAAACTTTCATGGGCCTTGAAAATGAAGTCTATTTTCTCCAAACCTTCCCAAACTTTCCCAACTGCTATGAACCCTGCGGGAAGATTCAGAATTTTCCCGGGAAGATTCAGAATTTTCCCGGGAAAATTCCGAATCTTCCCAGCCTTGGGGAAATTCAGAATTTTCCCGGGAAGATTCCGAATTTTCCCAAGCAAGTAGGTGCATGCCATAGAAAACGATTCAATTACAATTCAAAAACATTTAGAGTCCAAATTATTTTTTAGTGATCACAATGCACTTAACACAAATACATTAGGAACTCGTGCACAAACATACCTAATGATCAATTATGGATTTGTACCTTATTATGTTGAATATTCCACATCAAATACAAGTAAGAAAGATATGTTTCATTGGTAAATTACCGCATGGAATACATGTATACTGTAAACAGTGTATCAATTATATCAGATTTTTGCGATACCTTTCCATGACAAGTTCTTTGCAGGTGTTCCATGAACTTTTCTGAAGGCGTGTGAGTGTTTAATTTGATGACAAAAAGGACAGGACAGGAAAATCATGCGAGGGCACATCTCTTCACACACCTCCCTGCCTGTCAGTTTGTCTGTCTGTCTCACAGGTTTATTTGTATGAATATGAGTCACAATGTCGTGTTGCTTCGCTTCACGCTACGAGACAATAAAAAATATCTCTCTCTCTCTCTCTCTCTCTCTCTCTCTCTCAAATCAAATGCATACATGCATCATTCACTCAACACACACACACAGTGACACACACTCCCCCAACCCCTACAAAGTACATAAATCAAATGTATACATGCATCATTCACTCAACACACACACACAGTGACACACACTCCCCCAACCCCTACAAAGTACATAAATCAAATGTATACATGCATCATTCACTCAACACACACACACAGTGACACACACTCCCCCAACCTCTACAAAGTACATAAATCAAATGTATATGTCACGGGAAAATTCCAATTTTTCCCAAGGCTGGGAAGATTCCGAATCTTCCCGGGTTTACAGGGTTCATAGCCAAACAGTATTCTAATTTTACCAAACTTTCAAAGCCCAACTTTAGGGTTTTCAAAACCCACCCTTCACAACTTTAACACAGATACTACTGTTGCAAAAAGGATAGATACACATAAAACAAGTACAGTACACACACAACTGGCACTGGTGCGTGCATGCGGATGTGTGTGTTGTTTTATCACCCGAAACCAACTTTCAGTTAGTTGACGATCGCCAGTCAAGACTATCCAGAAGTACCTACTTTCAACGATTTTTTAATCAGTCGCCATAACTCTTGACATTAATAGACGGCTTAAAATTACTCCTAGACTCCTCCTTCACCCATGGAAGGTTTTTCGGCAAGTCGCACAATATGCTGAGCGCTTGTTGGTTGCATCCTTTCTCAGCCATACTTTATATGCTCACTGAAGACACATTTGCCCGGCATATTGCGCATATGCATGGTACGCGTAAAGACCCGGATGTCTTTAAAGGGACGCAACTCGCGTCAATTCTGGTTAAAAATCGAAAGTAAGTCGCACCGATCGTATGCATCAAAATATTCATTTCATTTCATAATTATAAAAAAAATTCTTGGCACGATGATTCAAAATTATGGTCCTGGGCGATTTGGGGGGCAGATTGATGAAGAATTGACAGTAGCTCAAAATTCACAAACTTGCAAAGACACTACTCTTGGTTTTTCATTTTTCACAAACTTTCATGGGCCTTGAAAATGAAGTCTATTTTCTCCAAACCTTCCCAAACTTTCCCAACTGCTATGAACCCTGCGGGAAGATTCAGAATTTTCCCGGGAAGATTCAGAATTTTCCCGGGAAAATTCCGAATCTTCCCAGCCTTGGGGAAATTCAGAATTTTCCCGGGAAGATTCCGAATTTTCCCAAGCAAGTAGGTGCATGCCATAGAAAACGATTCAATTACAATTCAAAAACATTTAGAGTCCAAATTATTTTTTAGTGATCACAATGCACTTAACACAAATACATTAGGAACTCGTGCACAAACATACCTAATGATCAATTATGGATTTGTACCTTATTATGTTGAATATTCCACATCAAATACAAGTAAGAAAGATATGTTTCATTGGTAAATTACCGCATGGAATACATGTATACTGTAAACAGTGTATCAATTATATCAGATTTTTGCGATACCTTTCCATGACAAGTTCTTTGCAGGTGTTCCATGAACTTTTCTGAAGGCGTGCGAGTGTTTAATTTGATGACAAAAAGGACAGGATAGGAAAATCATGCGAGGGCACATCTCTTCACACACCTCGCTGCCTGTCAGTTTGTCTGTCTGTCTCACAGGTTTATTTGTATGAATATGAGTCACAATGTCGTGTTGCTTCGCTTCACGCTACGAGACAATAAAAAATCTCTCTCTCTCTCTCTCTCTCTCTCTCTCTCTCTCTCTCTCAAATCAAATGCATACATGCATCATTCACTCAACACACACACACAGTGACACACACTCCCCCAACCCCTACAAAGTACATAAATCAAATGTATACATGCATCATTCACTCAACACACACACACAGTGACACACACTCCAACCCCCAACCCCTACAAAGTACATAAATCAAATGTATACATGCATCATTCACTCAACACACACACACAGTGACACACACTCCCCCAACCCCTACATAGTACATAAATCAAATGTATACATGCATCATTCAATCAACACACACACACACACTCCACCAACCCCCAACCCCTACATAGTACATAAATCAAATGTATACATGCATCATTCAATCAACACACACACACACACACACACTCCCCCCCCAACCCCTACATAGTACATAAATCAAATGTATACATGCATCATTCAATCAACACACACACACACACACATTCAATCCACCAACCCCCAACCCCTACATAGTACATAAATCAAATGTATACATGCATCATTCACTCAACAAAGCGTCAAGTGTTTCTAGAATTCAGTCTTTCAACAACAAAAAACACCATAGTTCTAACAATGTGCAATTGGAAATGTTTTAATGGTCATTTTAAAGTTGATATAATAAAGATCATACATTTTATAGCTCACTGTTCTCTCCCCTTCCCCATCATCCCCCATTTTACTAATTCTTATGGCAACAGTGTTAACCTTTTTAGAGCTGGTCCCCAGATACGCAGTGCGTGGCAGGGACCTAAAGCCCCAAGACAACACTCACTGTTCACATCCCCCACTAATTCTTATGGCAACAGTGTTAACCTTTTTAGAGCTGGTCCCCAGATACGCAGTGCGTGGCAGGGACCTAAAGCCCCAAGACAACACCACACACACACACACACACTTATGGCAACAGTGTTAACCTTTTTAGAGCTGGTCCCCAGATAAGCAGTGCGTGGCAGGGACCTAAAGCCCCAAGACAACACTACACACACACACACACACACTTATGGCAACAGTATTAACCTTTTTAGAGCTGGTCCCCAGATAAGCAGTGCGTGGCAGGGACCTAAAGCCCCAAGACAACACAACAACAGCAACAACACACACACACCCAGGTGAAGGGAGACTACAATGGCAGACACCAAGACACAATGGTCTCCCTTTCCTTCAGTTCATTGTTGCAATATTCTGACAGACACACCGAAACTCTACACTTCCTTCAAACTGCTGTTACTCTCAGTGTTAGGCCATGCCATAACAGATACACACTGCTTCCTGGGAAGTGTGTGTGTGTGTGTGTGTGTGTGTGTGTGTGTGTGTGTGTGTGTGTGTGTGTGTGTTGTGTTGTGTTGTGTTGTGTTGTGTTGTGTTGTGTTGTGTTGTGTTGTGTTGTGTTGTGTTGTTTGTGTGTGGTGTGTGTGTGTGTGTGTGTGTGTGTGTGTGTGTGTGTGTGTGCGTGTGTGTGTGCGTGCGTGTGCGTGTGCGTGCGCATTGCGAGTTATCCAGTGTTTTTGAGTTACCCGTTTTTTTAGTTATCAGTTCTCCAAGTGCTGTATATCATCTATATTATAATACGTGTGCCAATAAGAATTTTTAATCTATTTTCTCCTAAGTCGCGGCGATTTTTGCCTTCAACTGTGAAATATAGGGGCACGTGTAGGTGCTTAACAGTTCTTCCAAGTGAAATTCGCCAAGTCATCGCTTAAAGCCGGGATTTCACATAAAATTTGCTTGACGGAGGGAGTGATTTTCAAGAAAGACAGTTTCACGGAATAGCCGTGACAGTGGAATAGCCATGACGTCATATCCTTTACGCGAAACTTAGATTTTTTGTGCTTGAGGGAACAGCCGTGATCCCTGTATGACCTTTATGTCGGAGGCCCCCAGCAACAATCACCAGGTAAAAACACTCAAACTGCCAAAATATTTTCAAAAACAATAGTGGATTAATCCTTAATCGGGCCCCTTCGTACATACCGAGGGGGGGCAAACACGATGCTGCAATAGCCTGAGTAGCAGAATGTGTCGTCTGCTAAAAACGGTTCATTTTTAGACTGTGCGTGTGATAACAAAAAGCAGAGGCTAGGCCTAACTCACTCTATGGTTGCTTTGGTTAGAAGAAGGGAGAGGGGGAGGGGGAGGGGTGGCTAGGAAG
>CM065708.1:40592304-40600177 GCA_017654935.2 Phymorhynchus buccinoides
GTTTTCAAGGTCATACGCCAAGGTGAAGGTCATGACGCTGATAATTTATGCGCGGATGCCTTCTCTCATGGTGACACGCCACCACACAAAACTGGAAACGATTCGGTAAAGCAGTTCGGGAGATATGCGTGGGACAGTAAAACCCAATCATTAGACCCCTACCACTTTCAAGGCATACCGATCTCCCTGACCTTGACCTTGACCTTCATTGGTACACCATCATCAGAACGGCCATAAGCGAAAGTACATCCATGCCATGTCTCAAGACTCTAGGACCTGTGGTGTGGAAGTTATGGCCCCTTAAAGACCCCCCACGTCACGTGTCACATTCCCTCTTATGCTTAGAAGATTTCTTAAAGACCCCCCACGTCATGTGTCACATTCCCTCTTATGCTTAGAAGATTTCTTAAAGACCCCCCACGTCACGTGTCACATTCCCTGTTATGCTTAGAAGATTTCTTAAAGACCCCCCACATCACGTGTCTATCTTCTAAGCATAAGAGGGAATGTGACACGTGATGTGGGGGGTCTTTAACGATGGCAAAAAGCTTTACACAGATGCCTTCCTCTCATGGGGACACACCACCACACAAAGTTTGAGGTGATTCGGTCAAGCAGTTCGGGAGATCCTTGGGACAGACAGAAAAGAACAAACAAAGAAACCAAAAAAGGAAACAAACCCGAACGAAAACATACTCCTTTGCCGTTGTAGATCGGCAAAGGACAAAAAAGAAAAAGGAACTGCAGCCTACTTAGTTCAATCAGAGAGGTTCATCCCCTGTCCCCCCCCCCCTCCAGCTCATCCCCCTGAACACCCCCCCCACACACACACACACCCCACCATCCCACCCCTCCCCCCCCTCCAGACCCCCCTCCCCCCAGACCCCCTCCTCCCATCCCTCCTCCCCTCAACCCCCTCCCCCCCTCAAGGATGCTTGATACCAAATTTGGTGTCGATGGGTTGAGAACTGTGGCCCCCTCCAGCCCACACCCCTGAACACCCCCCCCCACACACACACACACCCAACCATCCCACCCCTCCCCCCTCCAGCCCCCCCCTCCCCCCAGACCCCTCTTCCCCTCAACCCCCCCCACCCCCCACGCTCACAGCTCACACGCACTTGCCGTTAGTAAATCCGAGCTGCGTGTGGCCCCCCCCCCTCCCCACGACCCCTTGGCGGAGGTTTCCGAAAAGTAAGGACGGCATGACCTTCGGAGGGTGCCAAGGATGCTTGATACCAAATTTGGTGTCGATCGGTTGTGAACTGTGGCCGTGCATAAGGGACAGACAGACACACAGACACACACACACAGACAGATTTCGAAAATATATATATGAATACAAAATAACCTTATGTAGTGGACCTAACATGTACATAACAAAGCAATATATAAAGCATGCAAAATAACCTTATGTAGTAGACCTAACATGTACATGACAAAAGCAAACCTAATCCTACTAAAAATAGTCATTTTTTAACATGCAAAGATTTAGAAGTAAGCATGGCAAAATCAAACCTAATCCTACTTTGCAGAAAGAGAGAGAGAGAGGGGGGGGGGGGGGGGGGGGGGCACTAAGACTCGCAGACAAAGACAGAACAGAAAGACACAGAGACAGAACGGATGGAGATAGAACAGAAAGAGACAAAGACAGAACAGAAGGCGACAGAGACAGAACAGAAAGACACAGAGACAGAACGGAAGGAGACAAAGACAGAACAGAAAAAGACAAAGACAGAACAGAAGGAGACAAAGACAGAACAGAAAGAGACAAAGACAGAACAGAAGGAGACAAAGACAGAACAGAAGGAGACAAAGACAGAACAGAAGGAGACAAAGACAGAACAGAAGGAGACAAAGACAGAACATAAGGAGACAGACAGAACATAAGGAGACAAAGACAGAACATAAGGAGACAAAGACAGAACAGAAGGAGACAAAGACAGAACAGAAGGAGACAAAGACAGAACAGAAGGAGACAAAGACAGAACATAAGGAGACAGACAGAACAGAAGGAGACAAAGACAGAACAGAAGGAGACAAAGACAGAACAGAAGGAGACAAAGACAGAACAGAAGGAGACAAAGACAGAACAGAAGGAGACAAAGACAGAACAGAAGGAGACAAAGACAGAACAGAAGATACGATGGGACTGCCAAAAAGCTTGACGGCTTCTATTTAGTCCCTACTACTACTACTACTACTACTACTACTACTACTACTACTACTACTACTACTACTACTACTACTACTACTACTACTACACCACTCCATTCAAGATCAGGACCAGCTGCAAGAAGACCTCCATCGCCTAGCGATTTGGGAGAAGAGCTGGAACATGGAGTTCCATCCTGCCAAGTGCCAAACCCTGACAGTCACCAGGAGTAGGAACCCCCTACAGTTTTCGTACGCCCTACATGGACACACCCTTGAGGATGTTAGGGAGGTCAAATATATCGGCGTGAACATCACCACTGAGATCACCTGGGACAGCCACATAAACAACATCAGCGCCAAGGCAAATAAGACCTTAGGATTCCTCAGGCAGAATTTAAAGATCGGCAACACCAGCATCAAGGAACGAGCTTACAAAGCTTTTGTACGTCCCTTGCTCGAGTATGCGTGCTCCGTCTGGGATCCATACACGGAGGAGAACATTGGAAGGCTGGAAGCAGTCCAGCGCAGGGCAGCTCGCTTTGTGCTAAACCAGTTTAGGCCATCGTCCAGCGTAAACACCATGCTGGAGAACCTGGGCTGGGACTCTCTGGAGAGCAGACGGCAAAGGACCAGGCTCTCCATGCTGCACAAGATCAGCACCGGCGCTGTGCACTGCCCCAGCCTCCAATCCAAGCTGGAGTCTCTTCCTCCTCGGCAGCGACGTGGCCACGACCTGCAATTTAAAAGATTTCAATGCCGCACTAAGTACCGATCAAATGCATTCCTCCCAAGGACCATCAGGGAGTGGAATGATCTGCGGCAGGACGACCTCTGCTCCTTCACTGCTGCTACCCCCAGTGGGTCAGCGTTGCAAGGGGATCACCAATAAGCCCCCCCCCCCCCCCCCCCCCCCCCCCCCCCCCCCCCCCCCTCTCCCCCCCCCTCCCCCGCTCACTCAACCCCTCCACACCCTGTTTCCAGGACGCAGCATCACGCTCAGACCCGAGCAGCGGGCGCGAGCTGGCTGGATCACTAAACCCGAACCCCCCTATGTCAATGCAGCAGCTTGGGCCCAGTATTAGATGGAACCGACCCCCCTTTTTTCAGTCTTTTTTTTCCCCTAAGGGTGCCAGAATGATCAATTTAATGATCGTGGGCCCCAAAGAGAAGACTATTACTACTACTACTACTACTACTACTACTACTACTACTACTACTACTACTACTACACACTACTACTACTACTAATGTGGGAGTCCCAGCACAGATCTTTTAGCATAGCATAGCATAAATGGCACTATAGGCTATTTTGTTTAGCCTTTTGCCCTCTAAATATGTTTTTGTTAGTCCCCGAGCCGAAGGTTCGGGGAGCTATTGTTTTTGTCTGGTCCGTCCGTCTGGTCCGTCCGTCCGTCCGGCGTGCCTCCGTCCGTCCGTCCGTCCGGCTATTCGTCCGTTTTTCTCAAAAACTATTCAGTCTATCATCATCAAATTGTGGTATACTAGTTTGCCAAGTAGTGGATGTAATTTATTTGGATTTTAGAAAGGCTTTTGATAGTGTGCCCCATAACAGATTGTTATTGAAAATCAAATCTTATGGTATAGTGGGAAATATATATAATTGGGTTAAAGATTTTTTATCCAACAGAATTCAAAGAGTGAGAGTGGGGGACTCCTCTGTGGCTGATGTTCTTAGTGGAATCCCTCAGGGAAGCATTCTTGGACCTATTCTTTTTACTATTTTTATAAACGATCTGCCTGAGTGTGTTGCATCATCATGTCAAATTTTTGCGGATGACACAAAAATTCTTAATACTTCTTGTAATTGTCAGATATTACAAAAAGATTTAACTGAACTAGAAGGCTGGACTACAAAATGGAATCTATATTTTAACGCAGACAAATGCAAGGTTATGCACGTCGGTAGAAATAATCCTAATAAAGAATACACTATGTTTAAGAACAATGACTTGTGCACAGTAACAGCATGTGAAAGTGAAAAAGACCTAGGGGTGATATTTGACAAGGATTTGTCCTTTAATAGTCATATCCAAACTTGCGTAAGTAAGGCTAATCAAATGATAGGATTAATTAAAAGAACATTTATTAATATTGACTACAACATTTTTTTCAAAACTGTATAAAGCTTTAGTGAGGCCGCATGTAGAGTATGGCAATACAATATGGTACCCTAAGTATAAATATCAATCAAAAGCAATTGAGAAGGTTCAACGCAGGGCAACAAAAATGGTTAAGGGATGTAAAAGCATGACCTATGAAAATAGACTTTTGTATTTAAATTTATACTCACTTAAAGGAAGAAGGGTAAGGGGAGACCTTATTGAAGCACATAAGATATTCAATGGCCTTGTTGATTTATCTTGGAATAACATATTTAAATCACCTCAATGCAGTACAACAAGAAATTCATACAGTAAAGTTTTTATTAAGCAATGTAAAACTAACACTAGAAAAAATTGTTTTACTAACAGAGTTGCAAATTGTTGGAATGATTTAACTTTTGATTTAAAATGTGCACCTAATGTTAATATATTCAAAAATCGTCTTGATAATTCTCCAAAATTAGTAAATGTATTTAGAAGCATTGATTATTAATTTTTGTATTATAGGAAAATTCAACCGTAAAACCTTGACCGCTAAAAAAATAAAATAAAATTAAAATTAAAAAAAATATCAAATTGGAAATCGATGGGACTGCTAAAAAGCTTAACGGCTTGATTAGTCCCTATTCTACTACTACTACTACTACTACTACTACTACTACTACTACTACTACTACTACTACTACTACTACTACTACTACTACTACTACTACTAAGATGCAAGCTATCCACTGATGTATTTAGTTTTACATTAAGGTCAAGGTCGCGCCAGTTACGGGGTTCAAAAACACATAATCGCTAATATCTCGCGAAGTTTTGCATGTATTTTAATGCAGTTTTTTTCACAACATTTCTTGATGAATGGTCTATAACACAGTTGTCATGAATTTTTCTGTGCGCGCGCGTGTGCGCATGATCGCGCGCGCTCAAATCACGGGTCCGAACCCCAAGGCTATATATCAAAAACTATTCAGTCTATTATCGTCAAATTTGGTATACTTGTTGCACAAGATGCAAGCTATCCACTGATGTACTTAATTTTACATTAAGGTCAAATTTACGCCATTCCGATTTCGGAGTAGCTCGTCGATGCTGCGAGGGGACTGTGCAGCCGCTCAGCGTTGCACTTGTTTTTGTTATGTTTGGCTTCATTCTTGATGACTACTAAGGCATCTGTGTTTTATTCATTTAAATCTGTATATTAACTGAATACATTTTGTTTTGGAAAAACTTGTCTATGATATTTTTGAACGAATTTAATGACTTTGCATTAACTGCTTCATCGGGAAGGTTATTCCATGCATTTATTACTCTGTTAGTAAAAACGTTTTGTGCTAGTCTGGTGTTGGTATCTTTTTTGTACAGTTTGAAATTATGGCCACGGGTTCTATCACCCTCACAAAGAGTTAGTATAGGCTGTTAGTAGTAGAATAATCGTATAAATGGTGACATATCTTATAAACTTCAATCATATCACCCCTGAGCCTTCTATACTCTAGGCTAGGTATCCGCTGTTAGTAGTAGAATAATCGTATAAATGGTGACATATCTTATAAACTTCAATCATATCACCCCTGAGCCTTCTATACTCTAGGCTAGGTATCCGCAGATAAATAAGCCTTTCCTCATAGGTCATATCATTTGTACCAACAATCTTTTTTGTAAACCTCCTCTGAACTCCCTCTAGCATATATGTGTTTTCTCAAATGTGGACACCATACGGGATTGCCATACTCTAATATAGGTCTCACCAAAGCCTTAAATAAAGGAATCATTATAACTTTTGATTTGTTAGTAATAGCGGCTAACAAGCAGACCGGACATCCTGTTGGCTTTTAATACAATGTTATTTATGTGAGGCTCGAAAATCAAGCCCGGGTCCACAAACACCCCAAGATCTTTCTCAACATCTGTAGGTTCCAGCACCCGTTTGTCTTCACTATCTTTCATATAATATGTATGCTTGGGATTATTTTTACCGAGGTGCATAACCTTACACTTTTGACTATTAAATTTCATGAACCAAGTATCAGCCCATGTAACTAAGTTGTCAATGCAGTACGTTTGAACTCTTTTTATAAAAAAAATCATCATCGTTTTCAACATTATTATATGCCTTAGTGTCATCAGCAAAGATCTTCATATTACTTTTGACATGCATGGTAACTCCCAGGTACTTTATCTCGTCTGCATTGGTCAAGGTGTGGCCATGAAGTTGGAATTGGCTCATGATGGTGTTCCTTTTCCTTGTGAAATGGATGGACTGGCATTTGTCAGGGTGGAAATTCATGAGCCATTTTGACCCCCAGTCTGCAAGCTTGTCAAGGTGGTACAGAGTGTCACCAGCAAACAGACGTGTTGTTGCCATGAGGTCTTGCTGGATTTCCTGTTGGTCAGTGGGAGTGGTGGCTGTTTTGTGGCACAGAGTGTCACCAGCAAACAGACGTGTTCATGAGGTCTTGCTGGATTTCCTGTTGATCAGTGGGAGTGGTGGCTGTTTTGTGGCACAGAGTGTCACCAGCAAACAGACGTGTTGTTGCCATGAGGTCTTGCTGGATTTCCTGTTGATCAGTGGGAGTGGTGGCACAGAGTGTTTTGTGGCACAGAGTGTCATCAGCAAACAGACGTGTTGTTGCCATGAGGTCTTGCTGGATTTCCTGTTGGTCAGTGGGAGTGGTGGCTGTTTTGTGGCACAGAATGTCATCAGCAAACAGACGTATTGTTGCCATGAGGTCTTGCTGGATTTCCTGTTGATCAGTGGGAGTGGTGGCTGTTTTGTGGCACAGAGTGTCACCAGCAAACAGACGTGTTCATGAGGTCTTGCTGGATTTCCTGTTGGTCAGTGGGAGTGGTGGCTGTTTTGTGGCACAGAGTGTCATCAGCAAACAGACGTGTTGTTGCCATGAGGTTTTGCGGTAGGTCGTTGATGTACAGGAGAAACAATTTAAAAAATATAATAAGGGTCCATGCAGGGACGGAACCTTGGGGGACCCGGCCCTGACTCAACTGGTACAAATTCGGACCTAGCTCCTCGTTCAACAACAACAGCCTGTACGGGGCTGCGGTCTGCCAGGAAGTTCTGAATCCATATCTGTTGACCTGCCCTGTGATGCCGTAGTGGCTCAGCTGGGCCAGTAGGGAATCTAAAAGTGTAAAGTTATAAAAACATGTTTTCTTCTGGTATTCCCATTCCCCCCCCCCCCCGCCCCCCCCCCCCCCTCCCCTCCCCCCTCCCCCCCCCCCCCCCCCCCCCCGCACCCCCCCCCCCCCACCCGGTAGAAATGTGGTTTCTTAATATCGTTAGTAGTAGTTTATAGTTAGTAGTAGTAGTAGTAGTAGTAGTAGGGCTTAGAAGTGGGCCTCGCGGCCCTTTTACGCCCTTTCTCGTTTGTGACTTTGATTTTGTTTCAGGGTGGCTTGCTTTCTACAGCTAAACTATAAAATTTAACAAAATTATGGAATGGACTTTTTCTTCTTTTTAAAAATTTATTCCTCGAAAGTGAAGCAAAAGCAAAAGCAAAGTCAGAGGAAGGGGATGGATAAGTGAAGGGGTGTGAACTGCGCATTTTCCGGAGAATTCCGGAAACAAGGTA